>CAIGRB010003035.1:23591-34436 GCA_903798255.1 Fraxinus quadrangulata | reverse complement strand
ATTATAGTGCATTTGGCCTTGCTCGTGACGGAGAGCTTGGTAACGGGGACGTAGAACACATTGTGTATCGAACCCCATTAAATTGGTTTGTTATCTTTACATTATCGCACTTTACTTTACATTACCTTTGATATTGTGCTTTATTTATAGTTGAATTAAATTATTAAACTTTGATATTTAATTCTAGTATCATACTTTGAAATTATATCTTGTGTATTGTATAGCTTTGAGACAAAGAGTCGAAAAAGTTTCAAATACCAATTCACCCCCCTCTTGGTTAGATATTCTTGGGTTATCATTCACGTGTTCCACATTAGGTCTTGTTCCAGATCCATTTACTTATATCGATAAGTACAAAACATTTTAACAAGTTCTATAACCCATACTTTTCTAGCATTTTCTTTAAGGATGCTAAACGTGTGCATATTCAGCTGTATCTGATCAAACACAAATTTGAAAAACAAGTCATGATGAATCCATAACCAAATCTAGACCCACACAACTCATGAACGTATATAAAACGTTGTATTTTAAATACTTTCGGTGTTTTTTTCATTTAAAAAAATAAAACACTTCAAAAAAAATAAATAATAATAACTCCCACTAGGCAAATACGACTTAACAAATATTCTTGATTTTCATAAATATTTTCAGAATTTAATCAATTCCAAAAAATATTTTTAATACTTTTTTTATAATTTATTTCAACAATAAAATAATAAAATATGTTTAATTTCCTGAAAAATTAATTTTTAATTGCACATAAAAAATCAAGAATATTTCAATGATCCAATTGCAATTTTTGAAATTGCTATTGGAATAATCAACTTCTAAAAAATAATTTTGGGATCAATATGCAACATACATTTGGAAAATTGCATTTGAAATAATCAACATTCAAAAGTGTGGGGACCAACATGGATTTTTCGAAATTACATTTGGAATATTTAAGGGACCACTATGCAATTTTCTCAAAATTGAATTTGGAATCATTCACCTCCATGGCAATAGTTCAGATTTCTGCCATTTTTTCTGCCATTTGGAATAATCAACAGTTTTTTTTTAAGTCAAAACTTTGGAAGGCCATAACTTCTTCAATTCAAGGCCAAAAATTATGTTCTTTATATCGTTGGAAAGGTATCGAGAATATCTATCAATCCATACCAATTGAGAATCATGAAACACAATGTGGACGAAGTTATCATGTGATTAAGTTTTGAATTTTACCGATTTTAATACAAAAAATCAGATTTTCATCCAAAATTTGAGTTCTTTATATGGTTGGAAAGCTTATGAAAAAACCTTTCTAACCATACTAATCTTACTGCATGGAGATGAATGAGCAGATGGCAGTAAATATTTAAAGTTTCTGCAATTTTATCTAGGGTTTCATTTTTCTCCAAATTTATAAAACCAAAAATTTCCAAACTTTGTACATATGATCTACATCATATAAGGAATATGCTGTAAACATTTCGTGAATTTATGTTGCATATTTCTAGACATGCCATTAACAATGCTTCAAGCTTCAACAAATATGGCATACATGTATTTTTCAACATATTAATTCCATTTACAGCAAGATAATATGCCAGGGAAACAAATTTTTATGGCTTTGATACCATGTAAGAATTCGCCGCATTCTTTAATATGAATTTCAGGTTAAGAAACTTACTTGAAATAATGAATTCCAAGATCTTTTCATGGTTGAATCACCTTGCATTCCAAAGCTTCAAAATCTACATTTCTTTGCTCTCCAATGGTCCCAATTCTGATCACAATGGAAGGAGATTATTATCCACAATCTAAGTATCAAATTTTGTAAGATTTCATGCCAAAAATATGGTTTTAAGGACATTTCAATTTAGGTGTGAAATTCCATACAAATTTTCACTCCATATTTCATGTCCTCGTCTTCCCTCTATTTTTCAATCCATAATTTATGGAGGTTTTGTGGGAGTTAATGGTGGTTGTAGAGAGTTGTATGTTTGAATTTCAAATTCAAACTCCTTCCAACCCTTTCAATAACTTGTGGGTCGGGTCATCCCATATGGGCGTCCCACAACACGTATTTTTCTAACACTTTGAAATATACTAAGTGTGAACTATTATGCTAAGAGGGAGGAGTTCATGTTCATTGGATGCTTGTCACATAGTCTCGTCCTAATGACACATAGGTCAAGCTTGAAATGTGTCAATTACAATAGTCATATGTGTTTGACCATCTTACATGGACCAGAAAATTGCTGCCCAATGACACAGGCCTGCAATATGAAAAATAGGCGAAAAACTTGATTGAACGCATATGTTGTAGGGCCGTTAAATCTGTCAAATGTACAAAGCATCTTTGTACGAAAGATCTCTTTGGTTGTAGCAATGTTTATAAAAAGATTCATAATCAAGAAAGGTCAGTCATATCAGAAATCCATTAAAGCAAATTGTAGCACCTTCCCCTCAGAAATAATGCTTTCGATACAATTCCATCACTTTGGACGAGGTACCTCAACTACCTCACTCAGCTCTCTAATTGATTTGAAGAAAGCTTGGACCTTGCGTGTTTTCTTGCTTTTATTGAGTTGGTTGTCACGTAACCTGCCTCTTTAGGATGAGGTGTAACAAAAATCCTCCAAATCAATTTAAGGAAATTAAATTGTAGAGGCAGAGTCCCATAATGTAGAGATGAAGCCTCCTTACATTGGAAAAGTTTAACTGGAGAGGTGAAGTACCATATTATAGGGACGAAGTCTCCTACCATAGGCAAAGCTTAGTTGCACTGGCAAAAGTTCCATTTTACTAAGATGAAGCCTCATTGCATAAGCAAAGCTTAATTGTTGAGATGGAGTCCCATATTCTAGGGATGAAGCCTCCTTGCATGGGTGAAGCTTATTCGCAAAGGAGAAGTCCCATTTGAAAACAATATGGATGAGAAGTGTGCTAATAATTTGAATGGTTACACGTTTTAAGTGACAGTTGGAGTGTCAGTGGTTTCATTGTACGTGTAACCATATGTAATAAGTGGAAATGATGACCTAGGTAGTGTGGGTACTGAGGTGACGTGTCCATATGCACGCATGTGTGAGATGGATGCATCATAGTCTTTCTTTGAATTTCGAAATGACTTATTTTTATTAGACACTCTAGATTACTTGACATATGGAAGTTTCAGATCATTTGGGCTTCAGATCCAAAGGCTGAGGATGATACCTACTATCTATAAAGGAGAATCCTTTAATTATTACATTTTACTTTCCCTTAAAAAATCTTCCAAGAAAATTGGGAGAATTCTAACGAAAAAATCAGGTTTTGGTGAAACTTTGGACTTTCAGCCAAGTTTAATCGAGAGAGACTTTTTTAGGTAACTTTTTTGTACTTTTGCTCACATTCTTCATCTTTTTCTTTTGTTTAATTTCAAAACAACCACCACCTCCACAAATGGCTCAAATATTTTGATAAAAAATTTGATTAGCACACTGAGATGGAAGGATATGGATTGCTAGGGTTTATGATGGATATGCAAGACTTGCTGACTAGTGCCAAACTCGCCAAGGCGATTAGTGCAAGAAAAACATTTGATAGTATCATGAGGGCCAAGTTGAAACCTCTATTGAGTGGGGGCTTTGGGCGTTACCTCAATTTCGAGCTAGGATAAGTAATTTTTCCTTAGGGATATTTATAAGATTTCAAATTCCATAGAGCTCTTGTACCCAAACCCCATAAGAAGACTTGTTTCCTGAGGCCATGGTGTGTGGTCGTGAACGAAGTGATCCTTAAGGCCGAGATGTGATTGCCTTTCCACCTCTTCTTTCGAATGGTGATTGGGTCATATGGTTAGCCCCAAATGTTTGGGGCCAAATGCTCGGTTTTGGTTTGTTTTGCACGTCGTGGCTTTGGGAAAATATATGTCATTTAACGTCTTCCAGACCATTTATCAACAAAAGCCTCCGGCAAGGGATCGTCTTCAAAGGGATGGTTGAAATGAGGGTTGGTTTTGGGGCAAAGGTAGAAGAAAAATGATCTAGAGCATAGCCATGTCGATTCCGACCATCCTTACCAAATACGCTAATGTGAGTGAGTTCTGCTTGCAAAGTGAAGGAGGTGCGATTTGTAAGCCTATTTTCTTAGGTTCATACTTAAATATCTTCGACTTTCTTGTAAAAGGCCTCCATTGATGTGAGATCTCTATATAATTTGAACATACTATTAGCTTCCTATCCGAGCCATGCATAACTCCGAACGACAAAACATGTAACTTTCGAAAAAGTTTTATGATAGCTAGGAAAGGTAAATGATTCTCTTTCTCTTCGATTCTATCTTTGACTTGATAACTTTTCAATTGCTTAAGCCTTATCTTTCCTTTGCTGAAAATTTTGAGAAGAAAATCCCCTTAAGGCTGAATATATCCTTAATCCATGAATTCTTAACAACAACTCGAGAGTTGATGACGTCGTTTGTTGCCCATAAGTACGAAAATGACTAACTAGAGCGTGTCACAAGGGGTTGGCGCTTGATTCTAATGTTGATGAGGATATGCCTCTTCAAAGGCAAAAAAAGAAGAGAACCTAAGCACTTGGGGCCTCTTCATCCATACCAACCGCTAAAATTCTCCCATTTTTTGCCATCACCATCAGAATGTATCGAGATTTGCATAAAATAGTCAAATCTCTTGGCAAGGTCTTAACCGAAATGAAAATATAGAAGTGGATAGTTCAGGTTATCCCTTGTCGAGATAAAGTAGTTAACTTATTTAATGAGACCTTAGCTGAAGTCAAGAAAAAAAAAGAACGCTCTTGTAGGTTACCTCCCATTGAGACTTATATAAAATAGTCGACTTGCTTACAGACGCCTTAGCTGAAGTGAGGGAAGAATAGGTGGCTCATGCAAGTTATCTCTATAGAGATATAAAATAGTTGATTCACTTGAAGAGACCTTAGCCAAAGCTAAGAAATAGGAGGTAGCTTGCGCAGATTACCCCTATCGAGACTTACATAAAATAGTCAGGTTGCTTAGCAATGCCTTAATAGAAATGAAGGAAGAAGAGATTATCCCCTGTCGAGGCTTACATAAAATAGGTTAGACGAGCAGACTCGTCTGTCAATGTTCTTAAAAGAGGCTCTTCATATATATTAAGTAGATTTATAAGGATGGACAACTCTTCCAGGTACTAGATTCTTTAATAAAACTTGCTTTTTAGGGATGAGGCTATTTTTCCATCCATGTTAACTATATTGTAAATACCTTAGCATATTTTTTCTTTTATACGATAGGGACCTTTCCAGTTGGAGCCCACTGTACCAAAACTAGGTTCTTGCGAAGATACAAAAACTCCTATAAGATCCAAGTTACCTATGCAAAATGACCTCTCATTCATCTTGGCATTGTAATAGCGAGTCATTTTCCTTTGATATGAAGCAAGTATAACATGCGACTCATCTCTCCTCTCTTCGAAGAGGTCCGTCTCTACCCTTCTCACCTCATTGTTGTTGATTTTGTGGAATTGAATGCGATGAGGAGAGTGAAGTCCCAGTCCATCTGGGCTTATAGGCTCAATACTGTATGCCATGGACAATATGGTTCAATTGTTAGCTGTCTTTCTTGTAGTTTGGATAGTCCATAGCACATAATGGATCTCATCGACCCAAGTACCCTTAGAATTATGAAACATCTTTAAAAGGTATACTTGATGGTCATATTAACGACTTCAACCTAATTGTTAGCTTGAGAGTGGTGTAGGGTGGAGAAGTATTTTTTGATAATCTATTCTTTGTAGACTTCCTGGGTTTTTATTGTTGAATTATTTCCATTATCAGAAACTAATGAATTGGGAATGTTGAACTGACTATGATATTCTTCTAGATGAACTTGAAAGTGTTTGTCTCAGTTAATTTGGCAAGTGGTTCCGCCTTTACCTACTTGGTAAAGTAGTCAATGACGATGATGGCATAACAACCATTACACCATTCTCTCTCTCTCTCTCTCTCTCTCTCTCTCTCTCGGCATGGGGACAATGTGGTCTATTCTCTATTTTGGCAAATGGCCAAGGGCTAACGAATATAGTGAGGTCTTTTGAGGGCTATTTTGGAACGGTGGTAGCAAAAGCGTTGGCACTTATCATATTTGCATATGTGATCTAGGACATCCTTCTTCAGGGTAGGCCTGAGTACCCTTACCCCAATACATTTTGAGCCAACGCATAAACTCTAGCATGGTTCTAGCATATTCATTCATAGATCTCATTAAAGACGTAATATGCTACTTCTCCTTGAATATATCGGAGGAGAGGCATGGAAAAACCCCATTTGTAAAGCATAATATCTCAGAAGATGAAGTGTACTGCTTTGCATCTGAGTCTGCATTCCTTTTTCTAGTCATTTTAGAGGGTTTGATCTTTGATGAAGGCAACAATTTGTTTTATCCAAGTTAAGGTCTCTTCAAACTATTTTACTTTAGCTCTTCCACTTATGGAAGGTTGTTGTAGATACTCAATCGGTACTATCTATAATGACTCTGAATCTTTACTATTGGCCAACTTTGATAGTACGTCCATACTTGCATTTTTTGGCCCATGGTTTGGATGAGTTCACTGCTCAAAGTGAGTTAAGAAATCTATCATTTGCTTAAGGTACACCACAGTATTCTTTTTTCTTATAGTGAAGTTTCCATTGACAAGGCACACCACGAGTTTGAAGTAACTATTCAAATGCAACCTCTGTACTTGAATTTTCCATGCTAACTTGAGTCCGGTTGGAGGGCCTCCTATGTGATGATGTTGTTGGATGCTTTGAAACCAAAACCCATTGTACAATTGAGCTTACGATCCTCATGACTCATCATGACAACTTCTCCCGAAGCTCACCTCTTTGAAAGAATCATCAACAAAGAGGTGCTAGCGTGGGACTCTATGGATTCTATCGTCACCTCTATTATAAGGGTGTAGGAGATTCAGTTACAAAGTCAGCTAAGGTTTGCCCCTTTATGTAGGTCCATGAATTAAAGATGATGTTGAACTAACTCATCTCGATAGTCGACTTCATCAATCTTTCGGAGGCATCTGACTTCTGTAGCACCTTCTTGAATTGAAATCGTGTGAGGTTGTTGATACTATAAGCCTGTTTGAGCCTTGTTTTTCGCTAAGAATGCATTTTAGAATATTATATTGATGGAAAATGTGTGTTTAAAAAATAAGGAAAAATTTTAGTTTTGAGTGTACTATTATTTTATTAAAGAATGTATAGTTGAAAAGAAGAGAGAAAAATATACATCGAAAATAATGGGGATCAAACAAGGACTATGAGCTTAGAAGTAAGCCTCAATTTTTTGGAAGTTAGAACCAATAATAAGATGAGCTTCTCCTATATTGGGCTAGCAGGTTTCTTATGTGTTTTTCTTATATAGATTGACAATTTTTGATTGACATCTTTTTGTACAAGCATGAAGCTAATGGCTTTTTCTCAAATGATTAAGTCTAGCAGCAGGGCATCTTCATCTTTAGTTTGGAGAGAAAGAAGATCGGATCGATGTGGTCATTAAATACTTGGAATGCTACTTTACGCTTCTCTCTTCATTGAAATATGTTTCTTCCTTTGAGTATCTTGAAGAAGGAAAGATGTTTGTTGTGGCTATAGAGATAAAACGATTCAAAATTACCACCCGTACATTGAGACTTTACACCTCTTTAGATTTTCGAGGTCATTGTAGCTCCACTAATGCCTTAATCTTTTAAGTGTTGGCCTCAAAGTCCCTTTGAGTGACCGTGTAGCTTAGGAACTTTTAGAGATGACATTGAAGGTAAAGTTAAAGGAGCTCAACATCATCTCGTACCTCTTCAAAATTTGGAAAATCTCTTCTAAGTAATTGACATGATCATTAGTCTTGAGAGTCTTCACCGTCACGTCTTCTATGTATACCTCCATGGTCATGTCAATTTGTTTGGTGAACATTTTGTTTACTAGCCTCTGATACATGGCTCTGGAATATTTCAACCCGAAGGGCATCATCTTGTAGTAATAGAGCCCTCTCTATGAATGATAAAAAGGCGAGCTCCTCATTTAGTAGGTATATAGGACTTGATTGTAGCCAGAATAGACATTCATAATAATTAGTAACTCATGTCCCGTGGTTGTATCAACTAGCTGGTCATTAGTTGGCAAGGAAAAGTTGTATTTAAGACATGCTTGATTCAAGTTGGAGAAGTTTATGTAGACCTTCCACTTGCTATTGTACTTAAGTACTAGGACCGAGTTGGAAATCCATTTAAGGCTTTGGGCTTCTTTGATGAAGTTGATGGCCACATGCTTATTTAACTCTTCTTGCAGTGCCTCATACCGTCTTAGATTGAGGGGCCTTCGCTTATGCCTATTTAGACAAAATTTAAGGACAATTTTAAGTGAATGACAATAAAGTTTTGGATATATAGAGATCATACCTTCATGCTTCCATGCGAGGACGTCCATATTTTGGCACAGGAACTCCTCACGGATAGTATTTGCATCTTTATTCTTATTTTTTCCAATTTGAAATACCTTATTGGGGTCTATTGAAAAGCTCTCCAGTGTTTTTGTTAGAGTTCCCTACATGTTAAATATTATCCCTTTAGGGACTGCTATCGTTGCTACCCTTTTTCATGGGACTTTAGCTATCTTCTCATCTTCTAAGAGAGAATTTATCATTTCTACATCTGTTCCTTCTTTAGGGACTTCAAATACTACTCACTAGCATTTGGGCAGGTTTTCCATTATAGTGGCAACGTAATGTTCATTTGAAAATTCTATTCAAAGGTGGTGCATAGAGGTGACGATGCACAATTCTTCGAGGTTGGATGCTTGAACAATCCATGGTAGGCTGACATGATGTCTACTATCAAGAATTCCATAAAGTGGCAAGCTACTGGAGGTCTTTCCCTATTTCAAGAACGAGAGTGATTTGTTCCTTGGGGTGGGACTATCTTTTGTAAACCTTAACAACGAGTTCAGGGTTAGGGTTAATAGCTGATCCATCTCCAACTTATCAAAGTGGTCCCGAATCTGATGGTGATGGAACTAATATTATTCACAAATACCCATTCCTACCCATTTTGGACTACAACGATTATTAACACTAGAAGATCACATTAAATGTAGTGGACTTTTCTCATGTCTACTTTTAGGAAGGTGATATGATCCAACGCTTCATGGTCGATCATTGACGATGTAGTTGGTTCTGGTTGATCCCTTACTTTTATAGCATAATTTATTTGGGGACTTTTGGATTTCCCATCTATATGAGGGCTTCCAAAGATAGTTTTTATCTCTCAAATGAGACTGTACTCAATATAGAGTGAAGACCGTAAATTTGCATCTACACATCTCTAGGTTAAGATGCCTCTTCCATAGGCTACCTTTTACCAATGTGAGGTATCCTAGAGAGATGCATCAGCTCCTCTTGTTAAGGCATATTATTCAACCTTGCAGTTGGTAGGTTGACTCTTGATGAAGTGTAACCTTTCATCCTGGCCCCCAATGGATATGTCTCCTAAAGGTTTTGGGTTTACCGCTCTGGTTGGAAAAATTTCAGCTTACCACATCGGGATATTCATTAGTATAATGGCCATAAGTTTAATGGAGCTAATAGTAGTTAGCCGAGGACCCTTGGTTCTGATATGGATATTGGGGCACATTATTTCTAGCTTAATAGTATGTTAGCTAATACGGCTCAACACCTTGGTGCTCATATACATTGGGCCTTGCCTTCTCATAAATTGAAGTAGAAGACACTTAGTGAAGGAGAGAATATGATATGATCCGGGGTGCGCCACAATTTATCAAGATTTTGATGATTGTTGGAGAGAGAGTAGAGCTAAGTTCGAGACTTCAAAGAGTTGATAAAGTTGGTCATTTACATGTTCGAGCAACGGAGTCCATAATATTGAAGACAACAAGCCAATGGTCAAGTAACATGTTGGGGACGGAAGTCGGAACGGGTTGGAAAGCACTCAAATTTTCAGTCTCAGTTTGAGACCCATTTTTGGCATAGAATACATTCGAAGTTGAAGATTTGTATTTCCAGATGATTTGTAGCCCTTGAAATAAGCTTTCCAACCTATTTTGAATCACCTCAATCGGATATCGAAAGAGGAGGATATGACTGAAATACTGAAAACTGAACCTGGAAGTCAAAGTTTAACCCGCAGTAGTAGCGCCCCCGCGCTCAACTGAAGCAGCATATTACACCCGCACCATTCCAAGGCTCCCCCGCACCCAACATTTATAGGGGGTGTTGGCGCCCCCGCGCCATGTAGTGGCATCCCCGCCCCCAACATCCGGGCAGAATAATTTATTTTTCGCAAATTTCCTACTTTCCTTAGAAATCTAATTTAACAATATCTTTTAGAATATTTTCTAGATCTTTCATACTTTCTAGGGTTTTGCATACTTGGTATAAATAGGATTTATTTTTACATTGTAAAAGAAGTTTTTGACATTATGAATTAAATGAGATTTTCTCTCCATTGTTCTTCCATTAACATTCGAACTTATCAAATATTATTCTAATATTTGTGGCGTTCAACCCTAGAACTTATCAAAGGATTAGACACCATTTGTGGCATTTGCAGATCGAGGTTCTTGTTTCCGTATATCAACGGGTCTAAGGTTTAATATACCTTAGGTTCTTGAATCGTGAGGCTCGGGTTGAGATTCCTATCGTCTACATCCTGGATTTGGACTTTCTCGGTGTTTCAAATCAATTCCGCGAGTTCCATGCGTTGCCCATAATCGAGGTCATATCATTTGGTATCAAAGCTTGGACTCTAGATTCATGTTCTATCTTTTTTTTTTTTTTATTTCTTTGAGTCTTTGTTTTCGTTTTATT
>CAIGRB010003035.1:1454-20471 GCA_903798255.1 Fraxinus quadrangulata | reverse complement strand
ATTTTCTCTCCATTGTTCTTCCATGAACATTCGAACTTATCAAATATTATTCTAATATTTGTGGCGTTCAACCCTAGAACTTATCAAATGATTATGTACCCTTTGTGACGTTCGCAGATCGAGATTCTCGTTTCTGTATATCAACGGGGCTAAGGTTTAATATACCCTAGGGTCTTGAATCGTGAGGCTCGGGTCGAGATTCGTATCGTCTACAACCTGGATTTGGACTTTCCCGGTATTTCAAATCAATTCCACGAGTTCCATGCGTTGCCCATAATCGGGTTCGCATCAGAATAGCTCTGACTCAAGGTGGGGGTAGGCATGATGTTGCTTCTGTAGTGTAATTATTGGTTTTCCAAGTTGGAGGTTGGGTTTCGACCTCATTTCCTATTGGTGGAAGCTTTTACCACCTCTTCTATTTCATTTGTCAATAATTTCTTTAGTTATGATCTCTTCTTGGTGATATTCTACCCGCTCATCATCATAGTTGGTTATATTCTTGTTTTTAACATTCCTCCAAATAGAGTGTTTATGTTCACTCCTTTGAGGATGGAGAAAGCCTACGCATCTGAGATGTTTTCATAGTTGATCATCTCTTTGGTGAAGTTGGTCATGTAGTTTTCTAGCAACTCACCTCTTGACGGTCTCATAGCATGGAGGCGTTGCACCGAGGCCATCCTGGCCTGGACGAAACAAATAAGGTGAGGATTGCCTCTTTAACTTAGGCTAGCTCCTGATGCTCTATGGGCAGAGCTTCTTGCTATACGATCTCTTTGTTCCTCTTTAAAGGAAAGGCCCCCTCGAAACTATTAAGTTTTGTAAGTGTTGACGCAGTCCTTAGGGTCACCTTTCTCTAAATATTTAGACACCTTTTGCTTTGTGAAGCTGGAGAAATGTAGGCTGACCTAATCTCATAGGAGAAAGGATAATTTTATCATCATCATTCCTTTCTTATGACCTCGAAGGTCAGCCTCACCTTCATTACACAGAGGTGATAAAGTTTGCGAGATGGCTGATCACTTCTTCATCACCGCCTCGACAGCCCTTCTTTTCCATTATTTCTAGGTAGAACATTGTCTTACGGCATATCTCTAGGCACATTGCTGGGCCTTTTCTAGCTACTCTGATTTCTAGCTTATCGAAGATACGACAGACTGATGGTCTTCGATATTGCTTATAAATGTGGGTCTCCATATATGGGGACTCCACTATGAGTATGTGAGACATCATCACATCTCTTTCAATGGGATTAATATCCCTTTCCCCTTTTAGGTTTTGAGGGAATCACTTTGTACTTCTTCCTCTCCTTGCTGATTACCCCACAGAACTTGTTGAGGATGTTGATAAAAGCCTAGGAAATGCACATTTGGGGCATTTACGCACCCAGCTATGTCTCCTTTTGGTGGAGGAGCTGCTATATGAAAGATTGGCCATCTCCTTAATGAGGTAGGCAGTGACTCTTCCACCTTTTTGACGACGCTAATGGAAATTTATTGCATCTCCAGCCATCAGGACTTACTTCTCAAAAACCTCTACTACCGATCTTTGTGGGTTAACATCTTGTTCTTCATTCCGCTCATGTTTGTGGATCAAAATATCTTCTTTTTCTTCAAAGAGGGCTTCATTTCCTTAAGGAGCCAAGTACTTCAAAATCTTGCTCTTTTCAAGATAAAATTCCATTTCTACAAGTGAAAACAAGGTAGACTTTCTTGTAAACTTTATCTCAAGAACAATTTTTTGGCACTGAGTTATCCTTTTTCAAGGATTAAAGGGCTAAAAGTGGAGAAATTTTTTGGGCTTTCTTTAAAAACTTCTACTTGATCTTTCTTAAAGAACAACACTTTTTTCCAAATGGGAAGATGGATTTTCCTATAGGCTTTTAGCTTATGGGATTCAGTTGTGGTTTATCTAGAGTACTTAACTTTTTATTTAGTTCTCATCTTTCTTGAAGGTCTCTAGAAGGATTTGAAAATCGAAGGAAAGTTAAAAAAAATATATTTTCATTGACATTGACAGCTTGTGGATATATTGACTCTTGATAAAATGTGATCTTGATAATGCTTAGCCCTTTAGTTCTAATAATTGCAAAGTTTTTCCCTAACTTCCTTCGGTATATTATCTTTAGTCCTTAAGTACCTGTAATTGCAAAATAAGCCCCATAAAAATTATTTGTTCAATTTAAGTCCTCATTTGACTTTGACTTCGACTTTGACCAATTAATTTTTTTTATTTTGACTAGAGAATTTTGACTTTGACTATAAATGAATTGGGTTTAACCGTTTGTGCTAATCATCATTGCTTGATATGGTAATCAAGGCTGAAATTTGCATCAAGATTGTCTAGAAGAAGTGTTCGTATGTCTTACCTCAAGGCTTGAAATTTGTGAAAGATAGCCAATAACAAGTACCGAACGATTAATCTTATAATCATTACCTATGAAGTTACATTTTTTTCCATAAAAGATGCCCCTAATGTAAAACCATTAAACCATTTATGTTTTCCATTGTTTAATTCATAGCAGATGCTTTCTATAATTTTGTTTCTTAGATCATTGAATAACAATAGTTTTGCAATATTAACAGTAAACATATAGTCATATGTAGTTTTCATTGTGTTTATCAAACATTGACCTCTTTAGGAATATTGATATGCACAAAAGAACTTTGATAAGTGTTTTACACGCTAATCTAGGCTTTTAAACATGCTTAACATTGATGGCTTGAATGGGATTCTACTTAATTCACTATACATATTGATTTTATACTTAAATCCCGACTAGGATAAATTGATAATAAAAGAAGGGATTTGGAGCATAGTTGAGGGTAAAAGGATGATATCAAATGGATATTAGGAAGTTGGGGACTTGATGTGAAGCTTTTGAAATACTAGTTTGATGAATTACAAGCTTTAAAGACCAAATGGACATTTGGAGAGTTTGAAACTAAAAGTGGATTAAATAAGAACTTGGAGGTCAACTTGAACATTTTCAAAAATTGGTTGCCACGACCAACCATAACAATGCATGTTGTGGTCATAGCTAGCTTACAAGACTGTTGTGGTGTGACTTTTATTGGGTAATTGGAGTTTTGGTTGGAGTGATCTTGGAGATCAAAATTACATTGGGTTTGGCATTTCGGGTGGAAAAGGACTTTGGATAAGTCAAAAGATGGTTTTGGGACTCTAAGAATCAGAATTGGATGCCCAGTGCCATGGTCGCGTCGCCTAGTGCCATCGGAAGCTTTGGAAGCAATTTGCACTGCTGCTCGCTTAATGTGAGTCTACCGCTCGAGCAGTGAGCGGCACTCGTTTACCGCCAGGATGGAGCTTAAGCGACGTATTTTCCGACCTAGGCCCATTTCACATTTTGGTGCATTTTATCTACTCCAATTCATCTACAACTCGTTTTTTATGGCTTATATATAATCAGCCATGCCTTGTATTGAAATAAAATATTCATGCAACATCTTGAAAGCTTTAGATCTTGATTGTAACACATTCATTATTGATTCATGGTGAAATGCTCCTCTTCTACCTATGGTTTTTTTCCCTTTTGGGTTTCGACATAAAATCTAGTGTTCTTGTATTAATCTTGTTATTCTATTGAACCAAATTCATACTAAACTAGTATTAGAGCAATGATTATCTTTCACATGGCAACGATGAATTATGAAATTTCGCTATTGAATCACAATATGAGATTTACTCTATGGCAGGTACAGATGCAAGCGATCCTCGCACAGATGGATTTGGAAAAATCCATGTTAGGTTTTGATAAGATGTATTCGACCTAGATGCAGGACGAATATGAACATAGGGATTGGAAAATCCAATTGGAGATTCATCCACATTTATCAAATCAAATTCTTTAGGATGTTCTAAAGGAGAAAAGTGTAGCTAAGTTGTGGCAAAATTGGAGGACCTTTGTAAGTCAAAGTGATGCGAACCCCGTAACAACGGTGACTGCGAAACTCACAACTAGATTGATGCGGAACCCAAGAACGCCAATTAAACCCGATTTTTGAATTTAAACCCAATGAAGTAAACCAAAAAACCCAACGATAACAAAGATGCAGTGAACCCCTTGATTACACAATGAAGAACCCACAATCCGATATTTTGAACGCTACAAGATTCAGATCTTGATAAGTTTGATAGTTGTTCAATTGAGGAACAAGGAAAAGCAAAGTCTCCCAATTAATAATTTGTCCAAAAGTTTTAATTCAATGAAAGTTTTTGGTATTTATGTCAAACCCTAGAAATTAGATAATAATGTGCATAATCTCATAAATAAGGTAGGAAATTGACTAAACATAGAATTCTATCAATTATAGAAAATTCACGGATAAAGGCAAATTTTTGTCAAATTTTATGCCTGTACGGTCGGTCGCACAGGCTAAGCCTTCAGGCCCCTTTTGGTTTTGGTTAATATGCATGCGACCGCATGCATGGTTTTACTATGTGGTCGCATAGTGAAATATTTGGCCTCTGTATTCAGCTGGTTGAATCGAGTTCATCCATCATGGTACTTGCTCCATTCTTCGTCATGATCGCCATACTGTCAACTGTAGCTTGAACAAGCAATGCCATTACTTTTTTTACTCATTTTGCCCTCAATCGAGTCATCGGTCCTTCTTCAACTATCAATGGATCTTTCTCCGGACTTTTCATTGTTTCAATGACATCTTGGATCATATCATCCCCTCCATCTTCGAAATGATTCGTCCTCGAATTTGCACCTGCATCAAACAGAGATAAATCAGCAACATTACATATAGCTGAAACACTATACTCATCTCGAAGATCCACTTTGTAGGAATTATCATTGATCTTCTCGACAACTTAGAATGGACCATCTCCACGTGGTTGCAACTTAGACTTCATCTGATCCGAAAAATGCTCCTTCATAAAATGCACCCAAACTCAATCCTCGGGTTCAAATGTCACGCATCTTCTTCCTTTGTTTGCTCTCGTTTCAACGAGCTCATTCTTCTCTTCAATTTGCACCCTGACCTTCTCGTACAGTGATTTCACCAGTTCAACCTTTCGTTTACCATCCAAGCTATCTCGTTCATTTATAGGCAAAGGTAACAAATCCCAAAGGTGTTAGTTGATTAAATCCATAAACAACTTCAATGGCAAAAACGAAGTAGTAGAGTGTACAGCCCTATTATAAGTAAACTCAATAAAAGGTAAATTACTCCTCCCAACTTTTCAAGTTCTTATTGATTACCGTACGAAGCAATTAAGTCATGGTTCTATTACCTACTTCAGTTTGCCCATCGATTTTTTGGATGATAAGTAGTAGAAAACAACAATTTAGTGCCTAACTTATTCTACAAAACACGCAAAAAATGACTATGACACAAAAACTTAACATCTCGGTCGACACTATGCTCCTAGGGACCCCATGCAAATGTACTATCTCCCTAAAGAACAAATCGGTAATATTATGGCATCATCAGTTTTGTGGCATGGTATAAAGTACACCATTTTACTAAAACTATCCACCACAACAAATATGGAATCTCGACCTTTTCTTGTCCTAGGTAAACCCAACACAAAATTCATCGAAATATCCACCCAAGGTTCACTAGGTACAGGCAAAGGAGTATATGAATCATGAGGTAAAACTTTAGACTTAGCCCTTTTACAAGTTATGCATTTCCCACAAACTCATTCTACATCACTCTTCATTTTAGGTCTATAGAAGTGTTCTCCTAACATATCTAAAGTCTTTTGCACCCCAAAATGATCCACTAGACCCCCACCGTGTGCTTCCCTTACCAACAATTCACGTATAGAATAAATTGGAATATACAATTTATTATCCTTAAACAAATATCCCTCTTGCTGATAAAATTTATCTATAGCCCCATTATTGCATGATGCATAAATGCCAGAGAAATCAAGATCACTCACATATAGGTCTTTAATGTGTTCAAAGCCAAGTAACCGTACACTTAAAGAGTTTAGAAGCACATACCTTCGAGATAATGCATCCGCAACCACATTTTCCTTACCTTGCTTATACCGGATGATATAGGGAAATGACTCTATAAATTTCATCCACCTCGTGTGCCTTTTGTTCACCTTACCTTGACCCTGCAAGTGTTTTAAAGACTCATGATCGGTGTGTATCACAAACTCCTTAGGCCACAAGCAGTGCTGCCAAGTCTCCAATGCCCGAACAAGCGAGTACAACTCCTTGTCATATGTAGGATAGTTCAAAGCAGCCCCATTCAACTTTTCACTGAAATATGCTATAGGCCTACAATCCTGTATCAACACTGCTCTAATACATATTCCTGATGCATCACACTCAATCTCAAAGGTTTTGTCAAAGTTACGTAATGCTAAAATAGGAGCCTTACATAATCTATCCTTGATAGTATTAAATGCACATTCTTGTGCATCACCCCAATGAAAACCTACGCTCTTCTTGACAATTTCAGTGAGTGGTGTAGTGATTGTGCTAAAAAAATTTACAAACCTCCTATAAAAACTAGCCAGCCCATGGAAACTCCTAACTTCAGTTATGCTCTTAGGTGTTGGCCAATTTTTTATAGCTTTAATTTTCTCTTCATCCACTTCTACCCTATTAGCCCCAACCACAAATCCTAGAAAGACAACGTTTTCCATGCAAAAGTTACACTTTTTAAAATTAGCATACAGTTGTTCTTTCCTTAGCACTACAAGTACACAATTTAAATATTTCAAATGTTCATCAAGGGTCTTGCTATAGATTAATATGTCATCAAAATAAATTACAACAAATTTTCCTATGAAAGTATGCAAAACATGGTTCATCAATCGCATAAAAGTGCTTGGTGTATTACTGAGACCAAATAGGGTGACCTACCACTCATACAATCCATATTTAGTTTTAAATGCCATTTTCCATTCATCACCCTCCCGCATACAAATCTGATGGTACCCACTTTTAAGATCAATCTTACTAAAAATACAAGCACCACGCAACTCATCTAGCATATCGTGTAGCCTAGGTATAGGGTGATAATACTTTATCGTTATATTGTTGATAGCCCTGCAGTCCACACACATCTTTCAAGTTCCATCCTTCTTTGGTATAGGACTGGCACGGCGCATGGACTTAGGCTTTCCCTTACGTAACATTTGCTCATCAACTCCTCCACTTGCCTTTAAAGCTCATTCGTCTCCTCGGGATTGCTTCGGTAAGCAGGTCGGTTTAGAATGACAACTCTAGGTATGAAGTCAATTTAGTGCTCAATGCCTCGAATTGGTGGTAGTCCACTTGGCATGTCATCTGGAAACACATCTTCGAATTCCTGTAACAAAGACTTAATCAAACTGGGGAGGGGTGTGTGAGATTCCTCAAAATTGAGGAGGGACTCCTTGTATACCAACAACAACATTTGTCTTTTATCAACCATAGCCTTTTTCAATTCACTCCCCTTTGCAAAGAAGTTCACTTTCGACTTTTCTCTCCTCTCGACTGACTATTTTTCTCTCCTCTCTTGTGGCATCTCTCTCATTTTCCCCCTCTCAACCACCTCGCTATTTTCTCTCGTACTCATTAGCTCACTATTTTCTCTCTTCTCATGTGGCCTCTCTCTCTTTTCTCCACTCTCGGCCACCTCACCATTTTCTATCATTTTTGTAGATTCTCTTGCTCTTCTCTCTTCCTCAATTTAGTTTGGTTTTCATAAACTTGTGCGGGTGTTAATGGTGCAAGAGTAATAATCCGTCCCTCATTGACAAAGCTACACCAGTTCTTATACCCATCATGTGTAACTTTTCTATCATACTTCCATGGCCTGCCCAACTGAATATGGCCCACATGCATAGGCACCGCATCACTAGCCACATTTGTGCAACTCCCACCATCTATGATTAGACTACATATCTTATCGTGGACGTGGCACCGGATATAGAATATGTTTTCCTACCGTTGCTCAGTATTTTCCGCCTTGACTTGAGTGTTAAGAGCCCTCATTGTGACCAACAGCTCACCAACAACAAATTCAACTTTTCCCTCTTCATCAACCTCCTCCAACGTTGGCATGTCATCATATTTTTCTTCACTCTCACTCACTACCTCTCCATCATCCCGTAGAATCATTACCCTTTTGTTAGGATACTGAGAAGCGATGTGCCCCATTCCTAAACACCGAAAACATTTTATATCCCTACTCCTCGGTTGCTGTGACTCTATCTTGGGTACGGTCTTGCTAGCACTTTCTTCCTTTCCCCTCTGCATTTCAATCCTTCCTTTAGCTACTACTTCATTTACCTTATTACCTTCCCACCTCGACATCCAATTTGGGTTCGGAGATGAAGTGTTCACCGATTGCCTTGTAGTTCCCTTCCTCTTCAACTATCTTTCCACCTTCATGATTACATGCAACATATCTTCCAACTCTACATAATGCTGTAATTTCACCACATTAGCAATCTCCTTATTCAACCTATTCAAGAACCTAGCCATAGTAGCTTCTCGATCTTCCTCTACATTTGGCCTAATCATCAAAATCTCCATCTCCTTATGATAATCTTCTACACTCTTCGACCCCTGATACAAACTCTGCAATTTCTAATGGAGTTTTCTATAGTAATGACTAGGTACAAACCATTTTCTCATCACTGCTTTCAATTCATCCCAAGTATTTATAGGCCTCTCCCGATTTCGACGCCCGAAGTAATCACTTGATCCCACCAAGTAATGGCGTAGTTAGTGAATTCCAACACCACAATCTTCACCTTCTTATCCTCCGAATAGCTATAGCAATCAAAATTCAACTCTACCTTCTTCTCCCATTCTAGATATACCTCGGGATCACTTCTACCCTTAAATTGTGGAATCTTCATTTTTACATTACCCAAATTACCATCAACGTCACCTCCATGATTATTTCTACCACGTCGTTCAAACGTATCTCTTCTATGCCTCCTTCGTTCCATCTCATCCCTTTCATACTCATCTTCACCCCGTTCACTATCGATCTCATGTTCATCCATCCTAGGAACTCGCCTACTCGCCCTCCTATCGTGAGGTACACCCTCTAGATGTTCTCTACTAAGATTTACCATCGACGTATTCAATTGTTCCATCCTTGCTCCCATATCCATCAACAACCGTACAAACATATCCATCCTATCATCCTGGAAATTGGTTTGATTACCATTCCTGTTGAAATTTGAACCTTCCATGTCTGACATTCTCTCAATTTTTGCCTTACCAAGTTCACTCGGAATCACTCAATTGGCTTTTATCCTATAATAATCTCATCCTCTGCCTTTTACCTCTCACTGCTTTCACCAAGTACTCACAACGACAACAATGAACTCGTCGGATCAAACTTGTGACTTCAAAATCCGAATATGTGGATGACTGTGACTCAAAAGGAGTATAGAAATTTTGGAATGACAATGGGAAGAACACAAGAGAATTGAACTATAATTTTGACTCAAAGTGGATGACAAGAACAAATTGATGATCTGAAGTTCGTAGAATGTTGGTAGTAAATCAATCAAACAAAATTCAAATATTTTTTTTGTTTGTACCATACGGATGAAAAGTATCATATGTGAACAATTTTTTTTGGATGAACAGTAACCGTGACGAACAATACTTTGTTTTTAACACAAAATTATACTACCAACAAAAAAATTATGGATCTAGGAACTGAAAATGAAGAACGACTCAAGAACACGAAGAAACTAAGGAAGAAATAGAATTAAATGACTCAACAAAGAAAATAATGGATATAACCTGATGAAATTAGAGCCAAAACTTTGATACCAACTGATGCAAATCCCGTAGCAACGATGACTACGAAACCCACAACTAGATTGATGGGGAACCCAAGAATGTCAATTAAACTCGATTTTTGGATTTGAACCCTATGAAGTGAACCAAAAAACCCAACGATAACAAAGATGCGATGAACCCCTTGATTACATAATGAAAAACCCACGATCCGATGTTTTGAATGCCACAACATTCAGATCTTGATAAGTTCGATAGTTGTTCAATTGAAGAACAAGGAAAAGCAAAGCCTCTCAATTAATAATTTGTCCAAAAGTTTTTGGTATTTATACCAAACCTTAGAATTTAGATAAAAACGTGCATAATCTCATAAATAAGGTAGGAGATTGACTAAACATAAAATTCTATCAATTATGAAAAATTCACGGAAAAAGTCAACGTTTTACCAAATTTTATGCTTGTGCGGTCGGTCGTATAGGCTAAGCCTTCATGCCTCTTTTGGTTTCAGTTAATATGCATGCGACCACATGCATGGTTTCACTATGCAGTCGCATAGTGAAACATTTGGCATCCGTCTTTAGCTGGTTGAATCAACTTCATCCATCCCAATTCCGGCCTCGACCCCATCACGGAACTTGCTCCATTCTTCGTCACGATCGCCATATCATCAACTGTAGCTTGAACAAACAATGTCATTGCTTCTTTCACTCGTTTTGCCCTCGATCGAGTCATCGGTCCTTCTTCAACTATCAATGGATCCTCGGACTTGTCATTGTTTCAACGGCACCTTGGATCATATCATAAAGGGTTTGACCAATAAGTTACACTTGAAACATCATTTGTATTCTCACCGGATGTCTGAAGGTACACCCATAGAAGATTACTTAATTATGTTCAAAGAAATTGTGACTGATATAGTAACATTGGAGATTAAGTATGATGAGGAGGACTTGACTTTGACTTACATAATTATGATTTATTGTCAAATGAGAAGATAAAGCATCCTGCACTTGGATCTAGGAGTCAGGCTGAAGGCTTGGTTGTTTGTGGAATGAATCAAGATAGGAATCTTGATAGGAATATAGAAGTTGATCAAAATCCAAATATCTCACTATTATAAAAGAAGGGGCACATCAGAGTTGATTGCTACCCTTTGAAAAATAGAAACAGAGCCGTTGGTGCTACTGATAAAGGAAAGTAACCTACAAATACAACGGAGGCTGACGTTGGGGAGGATGGGCAAAGTGAATGAGAGCTTCTTATGATTTGTGACATTGGTTCCTAACCTTGTAAGAATTAAGTTTTTGACTTGGCATGTACTTTTCATATGTGTCCCAACAAGGGCTGGTTTACAATATATGTGAGAGTTTTGAGAGATGCAGTGATTATAGAAAACAAAGTGATGCAAAATTGTTGGAGTTGGTACAGTTATAACTAGAATGTTCGATAGGGCTATAAGAAGACTTACAGATGTAAGAGACATTCGAGAATTGAAGAGGAATCTCATATCTTTGAGTACCCTTAACTCAAAGGGGTATAGGCTATATACATTGGAGAAGGTAGAGTTTTGATGGTAAGCAAATGTGCTCTTGTTGTTATGAAGGGATATAAGAGATCTACTCAATTTTACATTTTGCAGGGTTCCATAATTAAAGGTGATGCAATTGTTTCTAAATATTCTTTGACAAAAAGTTACAGAACTTTGGTATATACAGCTTGGGCATATAAATGATAATGGTATGATAGAGTTGGGTAGAATGAGATCTCTTGATGGACAGAAGATCAATAAAATGAAGTTTTGTGAGCGTTGTGTCTTTGAGAAACAAAGAAGATTTAGTTTCACTAAAGGAAGATACAATACGAAAAGAACTTGAGTATTTATATCCAGATCTTTGGGGACCTATTAGGGTGCTTTCTAACTGAGGTGCTTAATACTTGTTGATAGTGAATGTTGATTTCTCCAAAAATGTTTGGGTATTCTTCTTGAAAAAAAAAAAGATATATGTGTTTGCTACCTTCAAAAAGTGGAAAACAATGATTGAAAAGCAAACTGAAAAGCAGGTAAAACGTCCATGTAATCTAATGGGCTGGAGTTTTGTTCAGGAAATTTAATAGCTTCTTTAGGGCTGAAGGCATCTTGAGATACTTGACTGTGCTTAGAATTTCGCAGTAAAATGGTGTGGCAGAACATATGATAGAAAAGGGTCGTTGTATGCTTTCAAATTTTGGGTTGCCTAAAACATTTTAGGCTGAAACTACCACTACAGCTTATTTTCTGATTAATCCCATACCCTCAATTGCCATTGAGAAAAAGTCACAGAAAAGGTAGGGTCTAATAAACCTTCTTGTTATTCTGATTTGAAGATATTTAGGTGTCATATTGATACTCATGTGAATAATAAGAAGTTGGAGTATAGGTCTAGGAAGTGCATCTTTCTTGGGTATAAATAAGGTATCGAGGGATATAAATTGTGGTGTTATAAGACACAAAATGTGGTGGTTAGTGGAAATGTAGTGTTTGATGAATTTGCTATGGTTCAAAATTTGCCTTGTGGGGATTATGGTAAAATTGATCAACAGGATCAAAATACTCAAGTGGAGTTGGAGATTAATTCAAAAGAGAGATCGGAGGCTTCAAATCAGTGTAGTTCAGAGTAGACGAGAGTAATATTTTGCCTATTCTACCTACATCACCAGCAGCACCACAATATTCAATTGCTAACGATAGACCTTACGAACAGATTTGGTAGTTTATGCATTGGTTGTGCTGACAATATTGATTCCACTAAAGAGCATGCTACATGCATAGATGTAGTAATTTAAAGTGATTCTTGTAGATGGTTGATTGCCATGCAATAGGAGATTGAGTCACTTAATAAAAATAGCACATGTAACTTGGTGGAATTACCCAAGGAAAAGAAAGTTGTTCGCTGCAAGTAAGTGTTCAAAAGAAAGGAAGAAACAACTAGAGATATGAATAGATTAGTAGCTAAAGGTTACAGTCAGATTCCAGGTGTTGAATTCACATATGTGTTCTCACCAATTGTAAAACATAGCTTAATTCAAGATTTACTTAGCGTTGTAGCTAAGGATGACTTGGAGCTTGAACGGATGGATTTCAAGACAGTATTTTTGCATGGAGAACTTGACGAGAACATTTACTTGCAACAACCAGAAGGATTCATAGTTACTAAAAATGATGACTATGTGTACTTGTTGAAGATGTCTTTGTACGGATTGAAGCAATCACCAAGGCAGTGGTATAAGAGGTTCGATTCGTTCATAGCTATTTATAAATTTATCAGGAAAAGTTATGATAGTTGTGTATACTTTAGAAAGTGTGATGGCGTGTCAATTACATATCTACTATTGTATGTTGATACCATACTAATAGTAACGAAAGATAAAGAAAATATCAAAAAAGTGAAGGCTCAACTTAGTGAAGAGTTTAAGATGAAAGCTTTGAGAGTAGCAATGAAGATCCTTGATATGAAGATCTTAAGGGATATAGAAGTTGGTAGATTGTATTTGAATTAGAAGGGGTACATTGAGAAGGTACTTCACAATTTCAATAAGTTTAATACAAAAGTTGCCGTACACCTTTGGCTACCTACTTTAAATTGTCATCTGGCTTGTGTCTTCAGTTAAATGAAGATATAGATTATATGTCTCGACTTTTTTATTCAAGTGCAGTCACTGTAGTTAGCAGAAACATGGCAAATCCTAGCAATGAATATTGGAAAGCAGTGCAGTGGATATTTAGATACTCGAGGGGCTCTACTAATGCTTGCTTATATTTTGATAGAAATACAAATGGAGTTGATACACGGCAAATCCTAGAAATGAACATTGGAAAGCAGTGCAGTTGATATTCTGATACTTAAAGAGCTTTACTAATGTTTGTTTGTATTTTGGTATAAATGTCGATGGAATCATTTGGTACGTTGATTTAGATTATGTAAGGGATCTTGATGAAAGGAAATCACTTACAAAGTATGTATTTACCCATAAAGGTTGTGTTATTAGCTGGAAGGTTACTTTGCAAAATATAGTAACATTGTCTATAACAGAGGCAAGTACATGGCCATTACAGAGGCATGTAAGGATGCTATGTGGTTAAGAGATTTAGTTGGTGAAACTTGTGAAGATTTGTAGATTTTCTATAGTGTATTATAATATTCAGAATTATATCTTTCTGATTAAAGATTGAATGTTTCACGAGATGACTAAGAACATTGATGTGAGGTATCACTTTGTGGTGATGTGATTGCTCGTGGTGATATTGTAATGAGCAAAGTTGGCATCAAGGAAAATCTTCTGATATGATGACAAAACCATTTCCATTGCTAAGTTTGAGCATTGTTTGAACTTAGTTGGTGTTGGTGACTTTAGCCCATTGGGGATTTGTTTGGAAGATGTGGAGTGGTGTTTGTTTTGCAAGAGTGTTTGGACTTTCTTTTCACAAGGACATTTTAAGTATATAAACCTCATTTTAAATGATTTATGACTCAAAAAGTAGATAGGCGTGTGTATGTGACACTCTGAATTAGTAATAAGGAGCTTAAACCATCTCCAACCTTTAGTACTAAATTGATAAAAATTTCACACTAATTGGTGCAATTGTCACATCATTTTACAAAGTCATATCCAACTATTACACCAAATGAATAATGTTTTTTTATTCTTTATTTTTCAATTCTCTACGATTAATTTATTTCAGAAATAATTAGATCACTAATTATATTACTATTGAAATTATTAATTAAAAATTATATTTAACTAACTAAAATATTGCATTTATTAATAAATTTAAAAAAAGCATTATACTCAAACCACATTTAAAAATAAAAATAAATTTAAAATAATCAAATGTTATTTGAAAATAATAAAAGAACTAAAATAATTATAAATAAAGTTAAATCATTAAGTAATAAATGATATTATAGGAATTAAAAATTGTTGTAGTATAAAATGAAGGGAAAATAGGAATTATAAAAGAACTCTAAAATCAAATATTTGGTGCAACACTATTAATCACCAAATTGGTATAGAGATTGGTGCATGGCTGGAATGAATTTTTGCACCAAATTGATGGGGTGGATTTTTAAATATGAGGGATATTTATAATATTCTCATCAGGTTCAGGGGTGTGTGATTTTTCTATTTTAATTATAAACATATAGTAGAATGACAATTTTGCCCCTTTTAATATTTGAATCTTACAAGTCAAATAAGTTGACTAACGGTGAAATGGACAGAATCCATCCTTTTCAGTGAATGTCGCATATTTTTCAACGGTTAAGAACGTCTCATCCAGAAAATGGTTGAGAATGAATGTTTAAATGACCCTAAAGGTTGGAGACATTTCACGTAATTTACCCTAAAATAATTATTGTGAATAAAATATCTTAGCTGCACATTTAATAATAATATGTATCATCATAGAAGTAAGAATGTATTTTACAATTAATACATAAGAGATCGTTATATTTCGATGTCCATTTTTAGTAATTGTATGCAAGGCACAAAAATAAAGCATTTTTTTAACCAAATGCTCAAATTGTGACTTTGAAACATACAACAATTCTTTAAAAAAAATTGATTATTCTCGATTTTTTTTTTTAAGTTGATTCGCTTAAAATCATGAGCAATACCAAATCAAGGGTAAGCAATTGTTTCAATTGTTGTCACTGTAATTCAGGAGTGGAAAGGCCAAGGATCAAGGAAATGGAAGCATGGACACAACGATGGTTTCTTTATCCAATATGAATCACCTTCCATACCGAAATTATGGTTTGTTCTCTATCCTACAGAGAATGGACAAAACTTTTGTAGGTCTCCTTCAGTCCCTCTCACGCATACAGAGAATACACATCTGTCAGATGCACCAATTGGATAGAAGTGGACACTTGCAACCACATTACTATCTGTTGTAACATAAAAAAAGTTTTAATCATTATGTTTCGCGTAGAAATCGATAATAATTAAAAGAAGGTTCAGACGATCGTGTAAGGAACAAACCCCTCGAGATAAAGTCACAACGAGGGGTGCTTTATTTATGAAGATTACAATTTGCAAGAAGTAAAATGTCTCCAAGGGGCACAAGCATACAAAGTAATTGAAAGTTGACAGGAAGAACTAAAAGAAATGAAATTACATAATTCTCTGTTTGAGAGTGATTGATTCGGGGTCCCCTCCTTCTATGTCTTATTTTCTCTTTTATACTCATTTGACAGTTTTTCTTGTAAAATCGTTTGGAAACTACTTGTCCCCCTATAACTACCCACTTTCTTCATAATGGCGACGTGTCAAGGAACCACCATTTTTTAACTGCTGCCATTACTCCCCTCTTTTAACTGCTTGCAATTGGGATTCTTGGATCATGGAGTGTGATAAGATTGCCCATTAACGATTTCAATAACTACCGCTTTAAATAACAACAAGACACTATATTACTCAAATCTTGGGCGTCTCGAAGGCTTGAGCGAGAATATGGCCGTCGCTCTGAGCAGCAATAAGGCACTTCTATTACTCAGATCCTGGGCATCCTGCGGGCTTGGGCAATGATGTACCTCCGCTATATTTTACATGGTCTCAATTGGGCATATTCCTTGAATTTCCTAATTGGGCTCTATTTCTTGGACCATTTAATTAGACATCATTTTTGTATGTCAACAATTACCCCCAAATATGGCAAAATTAATATCAATTATTAATCTTATGCCATATTCCTCCTTTATATTTTTCGTGATACTTGAAATCCCAAAAAGGGCGGGGATTCCCAATCATTATTTTTGTTTGGCGGTGATCCTCTACGTCCTGAAAAATGCAATATCACGTAACTCCTATAAACCAAAGAACACGCCACTTTATCGATCCATTTTATCCACGTCATGCATTGCCACCTATAAAGACTACTGTTCATATTCTTGCTTCTCTACTATGCTTCTCAAAAAACCCTTACGAAGACTGCAATTTGTGGTAAATGGCGACTTCACAGAGTTCTTCCGACAACTCCCTCAGTTTCGAAGATTTCCAAGAACTTCTTACCAAACCGTATATAACATCAACTTCCCTTTCATCAGTTAATCATGATCTCAACGAGTTTTATCTGGGCCTGTCATTTAATGACGTTGATTCTATGGGGCAAGCTGTGGTGGGCCAGTTGTTTCCTTACACTCAAGACCCTCATTTTCTGAATCCCTTTCTACTAAAGTCAATCCGTGAAAGAGGTATTCGTGTTTGGCCCAAAACTGATACTACTTTTTATCTTTGGCATGCATGTATGACAAATCATAGCCCTACCTAGGCAATTTTTGATCGTGCTAGGATTTCGAATTTATTAGAAATCGTTCTCCATCTCCCAATCTATGACCCTCTGCTTTTCCCCATCGCTTTGAGTTTTTGGCCTTCTGAGTACAATACTTTTATCTTTCCACTTGACTCAATGTCCATTACTCGGAGGGACATTAGAGCTTTAGTTAATCTTCCACCCCTGGACGATACCATTTTCCCGGCATTTTAGTTACTGTAGCTACCCCAAAATTTGATAAGAAACTTATTGATTCTATTCAGGCACGCAAGAACTTTATAATAATTCTAGCACCGAACCTTCCCACGCTGAGCATGTTGCCTTTCTTCAGGTTTAGCTTTGTAAATACGTTCTGTGTACCCAACATGAAACCTTCTATGAGTTATTTGCCAATAGCGCATGAACTAGCACATGGTAGATCTTTAAATCTCTGTTCATTATTCTTAACTGCCTTTTATAAAGGCATTGCTTCCCTTCAATCCCAACTGAGGAATGGTGCATCTCCTACCAGTAGTGGGCCTCTTTGGCTCGCTCAATTGTGGTTGAGAGCATATTTTTCACAACTTGGTGCTCCACCATCTCCTCCTCGATCGGTCAGTTGTTATGGGCTATTCATCCATCAATTGAGCCATGTTAATATGTCCAATAGGGACTTTTTACATTCTTTTATAATTTGAATTCAACCCTTTTCTTTTTTCCTTTATCTGCTCACCAGGTTCCCATTTATGTGCAATTTCCTTCTACCATGACTGATGTGAGTACCTTTTTGCCCATTTGGGCTCAATTTTTGATTGAGAGAGAATTTTTCCAAGACATTCTGACTGGAACAAATGTTAAGGCAGGGGTCGAGATAAATGCTCTCCAATTTGTTCCTCGCCGCTTGATTTTGGCCAAACGTGGCTTGTTCCTTCCTATTTTTCCAAGAGCTTGACAAAACATTTTCATACTATAAACAAAACAGAGGCACAGGCCATTGATGCCCGTAATACTCTTTTGACAAACAATTTTTCCTTGGCCCCTTTCAACCCACTTTTGCCATTTATCCTCTTTTTGGACAACTCTGGCCGTCTATGAAACGTATGCTATTCACAACTGATGCTAATCGTGCCTTCCACCTGTTGGAGCGGCCGAGACTTCCTCCACTTTTCCTATTCCTGCCATTCTTGTATCTGTCAGGAATCCAAATTCTCCTTTGAAATCGCCCTCTGCTCGTGTTAAACTTCATGCTCTTCCATCTAGTTTCCCACATGCTCAAGCTAGTACAGCTAAAGGTGTTTCCAAACACAAACGGCTAGCCTCAGCTCTGCCAGTTTTGCCCGACAATGGTGATGATGCCCCTCTCATCATCAGGGGAAAGGTATTTAAGCTTGTTTATTTCATGAAAAAACAATCCTCCATATCTTAATGTTTTACCTGAATTTTTCAGAAAAGCTCGACATCTCCTTCGAAGGCTCTCACTTTAGTAGCACCTGCTCCACCGCCTTCTATCGAAGCTGCTTCATCCAAGTTGTCTGATGAAAGAGCTTTGCCTAAAGAGGAGGCCATAGTCCCAAAGTCTTCAATTGCACAGCCAACTGAAGAACTGCCACCTTCTCAGGGCGTTGACCCCCCACGTGTTGAACCGACAGGTAATACATATTTTATTGTCCTTTCCCTTACTTGTGTTATTTGCCTTGCCACTTGAATCTTGCAGGGATTCTCATGGACCTGCCTATTGTGGCAGAGCCTGCTCGTTTAGACAATGGGAAGTCTCTACTAATGGCTGGGTCAACCAGTGATGTGTCCCAACTTTCCAAAGCTGCTGACGAGGTAGCCTTTGTTTTATCTTTCATCTTCACTTTGTTTACTGTAATGAAAATGCTAAATGTTTTCATTTTTCTTTATAGGACGCTGATGCCACCTTGTGCTCTATTCAGGACTTGTTTACTTTTTGGAAACAAGTAAGGACGTCTCGTCC
>CAIGRB010003009.1:0-21042 GCA_903798255.1 Fraxinus quadrangulata | reverse complement strand
CCCTAATGACAAAATCTTCACAACTTCTATTTGCTTCTCTCTCTCTCTCTCTCTCTCTCTCTCTCTCTCTCTCTCTCTCTCTGATTGTTCTAGGTACGATAAAGCTTGTAGGGTGCTAGTATCACAGGAATTGAGTTTTTGAAGAGTGGGGCTGAATATAAGTTGGTGGTGTCGATGGTGTGAATATAGAGCTATATCGAAGATTAAATATAATTTCTGTAGTTTCTTTATTGTTTCACATTTTATATATTTTTTCAAAAATATATGGAATTTTCGTCTCAAGCATCATAGAGACCAAAAAAGGTGAAGTGCTGAGATACGACAACCGTGCGAAAGGAAGTAGAGATTGCGTATGGGAACTACAGAGTTTGTCAAATTTAACTACTCGAGAATTTGCAAGACAAACGAGCAAATATGCCTAAGCTTTAAAAAAACGTTTCTTTTAAATATTTTTTTATTTCTACATTTTATTATGAAATTAATTTTACGTTCCTTTCAAACTAGATAGCTTATTTCTAACTCGATCAAAAAATTATTTACTATAAAATTTACTTAAGCTACATGTACATAGCTTAGCCAAACATGCTTACTCGAATATGTCCTGTGTTTCCCGGCATTGCCACGTTACTTGAATAGACAAAATCGACCACAAATCTCAAATCCAAGTTGAGATTGCTTGTAGACAATTCTTTCAGGATCAGAGTAACTTTCCATAGAATCTCATCAGAAACATTATGAACTTTGATGCAAGCCACCAATTAACAATTAACAATTAAAACAATCCTCACACAAACTCCTGATATGTGGTGGTATTATAATTATGAACAATGATCTTAGCAGCAAGCATGAATATTATGAAAACCCAGAAAAAATAATTAAGCAATTTTCTTGTTGGAAATTAGAGTTGAAAAGTTTATAACATACATCTATGCTATACTGCGACTGCTGAGGTTCTCAATATGCCTACTTACACTGCCTTTGTGTGTGCAGTTTTTAGAAGAAAACCAAAAGTTTCGATCTTTGCCATGCATTCCTTCAGGGTTCTGTTCCATACAAATACACGAAGGCCAATGCAGCGACACTTCTCCAAGATCTTAAACATCAAGTCACCATACAAGCAGCTGGCCATATAACAGCAGCAAGTTCTTTGCTCCATTCTCTGGGGATCCTCTATCAGCTATCAAGATGTAGAACATCACTGTCAAGAATGAGCGTGCTCAATCTTGACCACCTCGATCATTCCTCCGCTTGCTTGTTTTCCTTCTGGATCTTGTGTTCTTGACAGGATTTGACTCAAGGGTCTTTTGCCCTGATGGACTGGTAGAGTTTACCAGATTCGTTGGGATTGAAGCTTCCTTGTTCAGTGCAGATTCTGATATCGGATTTTTCGTAGTCCTATCGGAAACAGGTTTTTCATAAGAGATAACTGAATCGAGAGCATAAATGCGTAGAGCAAGAGCAGAAAGAGTAGAGACTTTAGCTGCTGTTGAAGGTGATGACCAATACCACCAATCACTTCTCAGGTACTCACTTCTAATAGTTTCCTCAAGTGTGATTATGGCTTGAATCATCTGAAAACGAACAAGAACAATAAAATAAATTTTGCGAAAAGACAGCTATCTCAAGCCCTAGAGGAAGAGGTAAAATACAATACAGAGACTTGAGATTTCATATTAGTGGATGACTTCAATTTTTCAGGGGCAATTTAGGTTATAAGGAAATTACATGTCCCATTAGTAGTGCAAAGGGCCATAGATTACAAGGGCATAAATAGAAACAACATCAAATCGAGAATAAGATGGCGCCCCATGTAAATTTTGAAGTCAAATTAGGAAGTAGAAAGGTACACTAACCTCATAAATTGTATTTGCAGATTTCACAAATCTGCGCCATGCACATCTCCTATTGTGATTTGACCTTGATATTCTTAAAGCGCCTTCTGGCAGAGCAGCGTCCATATCAAGCAAGCTGATCTTAAGAATCCGTAGGATTTCAGAAGCTCTGCCGACTAAAGGTCTCCATGGAGAATCCGGAATAATACAACTTTTGGACAGCGAAAGTACTAGATTCTTATCCGCCATCAGAGAAACCTGATTCCTTTCACTCGTAGATATAGATTTATGTTTGTCAACTTCAGATCCCTCCTTGCCCATAACCTTTTCTGCACATCTTGAAAAATTATTTAATTTCTCATTTTTGTTCAAGGAATCACTAGCACGGGGATCATTACCTGATTCCTGCTGCTGATTTACCAAACCTGTCTGGATTTCTCCTGCACTAACCTCATTTTCCCTCATAGAGCTCAATACTAGTGCAGGATCACTCGGATCAGGAAACTCACCTGGTAGAAAGGATGGAATACCACCAGAAGCTATAAGTCCGATGTCCTTTATCATTTCCTTGATTGGGGATTGAATGATAAACCTGGCTTTGATTTCCTCGTAATTAAATGGACATTCTGGCTCAAAGGAACTTAATCCATCCCTGGGCTTCTCACTTATAGATCTTTGAATAATTCCCGTTTCAGCAGAGCAGGACTCCTGAGGTGATGCATTCCTCGACTTTTTGCTCTTTGAGGCATCTTCTGTTGTTGGGCTTCTCTTAGAAGTAGATCCCTCAGTTTTGCAATTTTCAATGGAATGCTGGCTTAATTCATTACCCATTGAAAAACTCTGATGACAAGAGGGACAATGTTCTTTAGAAGGCCACAAAAGCTCTAGGCACTCACATCTATACATCATGCCATTCTGACTTACTTCAGAAGCAAGATTTTTATGGATGCCAGTGGAGGTCTTATTCTCTAAGCAAGGACCAAATTTCTTCTTCAAAGCATTCATAGCATTTGTAGCCGGTAAAGTTTTTCTCCCTTTAGAGTGAATTGAAGAAAATGATTCATGTTTGTTAAGAATGTGATTCTCAGCATAAAACGAGTCTTTGGGTTTTGTACATAGCCACTGCAATATAGAATCTTTTAGATCTTTCTCTCTCTCATTGCTTTCTTGCAGCCAACTTAGTAGTTTCTCAATTTCGGACTCAGACTCATAGGACATCCATGTAGAAGAATTAGGAACCCCAATGAACTCTTCAGAACCCCTCTTTTTGGAAGTCAAGCTCCCATTAGCTACAATCCATGGACGAGTATCCGGCCAGCATAATACCCAATAAACCCTGCCATTAGAATCTCGTCCCAAGAAATCCTTCCGAAAAGATACCTTTAGAAGCTCCGATTCTGTAGAAGCAATTGGAGTCTGCAAACCAGAAACGTCATTTTTGTAATCATTTGCAGAATGGGCACGCTCCGACATATGGCTGCTAGGTGTCGACTGGCCAGCAGATAGAAAGGAACTCTGTTGTTCAGTAGACACAGGCAACTCGTTCAAGCAACTGTCTCCTTGAGGTAGATGCACATGGGGAAAGATGTTTTTGTGTTGACTTTGAACCACTGCACACTGCTGATATTGTAAATGGCCCAATGCATCAGAAACATTTACAGCTTGATTACTACTGTTGGCACAATGTTGAACCAGATTGCTTATCGAAGGAGGCCAACTGGGCTCTTTATTGTAATCACTTTGTCTATCGAGCTGTAATGGAATCTCCAGACGATCAGAGAAGGATGAGGTGCTAGAATTTGCTTTCTCTACATTTGCAGCAAATGGTTCTTCCTTGGATTGCGGAGTTTTCAATTCAGAAGAGATAGAGCGAAGTTTTTGCTGCAATTCAGATGTCCGGGAGGCACGTTGATCTATGTGGTCATGAATGGTAGCTGAATTCAACGCCTCATCAAACAAGAATTTCAAAAGGAGAACTCTCTGCATAAAGTAGAACACCAGAACTATCTCAAGAAAAAAGAAAGAGGAGTTGCATGCAAGCAATAAATTATAGCATGGCTCCTTGTGTCAAAGGAGAAGAAAAAGACAACTAAATTAGCTTATCAGTTTTGCCTTCCCAAAATATTTGAAGGTCAGTTCTAGTCCCCCCTCCTAAGCTTGTACTTTTTCTTGCATTAATAAAATTCCCATCCTAGTGGTGGTTGTGCTGCCAACGCAGCACCTGTATGAGTTCTGTGAACAATTCCCTGTACGCAGGGAATTGTTCATTCTTAATTCGACAAAAATAGTAATAAGAAAACTCAAACTTAATAAACATGCGAAAGAGGTAATCAGACAAACCTCATTCACTGTAAACTCCCAATATTCTTTTGTCTCAAGCAGGTTTACTAAATGCGTCATTGATTCCAAAAACTTGTGCATGAACTCTCCCTGATTTTTTCTTTTCTCATGTTGATTTACAGCAGAACTGTGGGCTGCACTTCCAGAAATTGATTTACCAACACAAGAAGGGCAATACCAGTTTCCTTCCGGGATTTTAGTAAGTGGAGGACTCAAGCAATATCTATGATACTCAGAATCACATTTATCACACAACAGGACGTTGTCATCATCTCTGTCCATGCCACACACCTTACAAATTCCTCCATCCCAGGGAGCCCTAGGAAGTGAGATTTCATATATACTGGCAAGAAAGTCGTCTCTCTCCTTTGTAGCTTCACCACTTGAACTATCAAGATCATCAAACTCAGCAATTTTATGGACAAGGGTAATAACCTGGAAAAAAGTACAAGCACATTAAGCTCAGGTAAAGAACGAGAGGATCCAAGTATTTCAAGGCTTCAATTTGGTCATGTCACACTATAAGAAGGAAACTGGGGAATAAATATCAAGCAACCTCATTCTCATACAGGTCTTCAAACTTTTGGGACAATTTTTCAGCTACACCAATCAAATCAGATCGGTCTCCATATGCAGTGCGTAAATTATTGCAAACCTGACAAAAAATGAGTCAGAAAACTTGGTATTCAAATTGCAAGGTATTCATAAAATCTTTTAGGCTATTCACACAACATTTTATCTGGACAACGAAACAAAGTTTCATGAAGTAATGAGTGTGCCAAAATAAAAATTATCTATCTTTGTTTCTTGATGAAGTGCTCCGATTTCGACTAAATTTTGAGTTATTCCTGTCAACTTCATCCACTGATCAAACCTTATAAATGAGATTAATTTATGGTTCATATTAACTTGAAAAATAGAATAAGTTGGCATACAATAAAAAATTAAGCAACTTGCAGAAAACATACCTCTCGAACATCATCAATAAAAGCTTCATGTGATTCACCATAGGCCCCACCAGCCAATCTCAAATCAATAGTCCTGAAGTCTAAAGGACGAGATACCATTGCAGGGTATCCAAGAAGTCCCTCGTCATCATTATCATTAGGACTTAGAAATGTTCTCCCTAACAAATTGCAGAACACTCTATCTTTATCTGCAGCAGCAGCACGCCGTAGCACTATACGGCATTGTTTCATGATCAGATCAGAGAGATTGATAATAATCCATCCCTTTTCTTTCTTATGAGCCTTTGGCCGTGGAATTTCACGGCTCACATTTGCCAACACTAACATAACTGCTCTCTATATTCAATAAATAAAGAAAAGGACAAGTTCAGCTAAATTTAGCACAAACGTTCAGATAGCAAAACCCGTCTTTTGTAAAGACGCCTAGTATGTGTTTGGTAGTGAAAATTAGTTAGCAGTAGATAGTATCAAAGAGGAAAAGGAATTTACAACTTATTCATTATGGTGTCAAGTACTATGTACCAAATAGGTACCAATTGTTACTTGGAAAAATACAGCTGATAGATAAAAACACGTAGATAAGAAAATATCACCTTGGTGGGCCCGGATGCATTACCCTTGTAAACTTCCTTGCTGATAGAATGCTCTAGCATCTTCCTAACTGATTCAGGTGGCTTTCTCTCTAAAGCTTCAAGTATACATTTTTTTATCCGAGCTCCAACATTTGTGGGTAGCTTTCTTACAGGTTCAAGCACTTCTGCCCACTCGGGGAGTGCACCCTCAGTCGCCTCAATAGTTTGAGAATCACTTCTTGTATCGGACTCTTTCACGAATATGCTAACAACCTCACTCTTACCCTTCAATGACCCAAATATTTGCTTCATAGCGTCTGCAAGAATCTGCAAATTACATAAATTACGACATCGTTAATTACAAGAACAACATTATATGAAAATCGAAGGAAACAAACATAAAAACTACTGGGCATGGAAAATAACTTAAAGCTAAAACCAACAGTGCATAACAAAATCAACAAAAATGTCTTGGAACTTATTGACCTCCTAGCATACAACAAGAAACTGCATATATCGCACAATCCCAGGGATCATCAACCAGACATAACTCTGTAACGCAATTCAGTCTAGCAATTTTAAATGAATTAAAATATGTGATGAATATGAATCAAATTGCATCAAAATACAAGCAGGAATAGTTCAGTAAATCCTACCACTGCATCAGCCTCCAATGCAGCTATGCCAGTAAGGGACCCACAAAGTGTTCCACCATCACCTCGTAGGCAATGGAAGACTTTTCCACTCTCACGGCTTGCAATCTCTGTAGAATCAAGATTTCCCTCCATTGACAAAACAGCCAAAATGTATCTACGAGCAATTTCAGGCCAAGTTAGTTCATTGACAGGCAGCATATTGAGCTTTGCTTTCTTTAGAGCAGCTGAGAAATCAATATCTTTCTTCCTTCCTTTTCTTGATTTGTTTTCTCCTGAATCAAAATTAGGACATACATGTACTGCCACCTTAGACAGAAGCTCTGGAACAAGCAGATTCAGCAGTGAGCCATGAATCCTGGCCAAAATTAAACCAGTACATCTGCTGAGACAAGCAACTCTAGCTGGAAAAACCACCACATCTCCATTGTCCAGAGTTTTATGTCCGGAATTTTGCATAGGATAACTGTCTAACCAAGGGACTATTAGTTCAGATTCAAGTTCCCGAAAAGAAAAAGGTTTTCCTAGCCCCAGAACATCTAAGAAATGCCACGCGAGCTCCCAAACCTGATGAAGAATGGAAGAAATCATAAGCACGTAAAAATAATAAGTTACTCTACTGACTTTCTAGAAGTAATTTTAAGCACAACACCAGCATGCTTTTAATCCCAAAAATTCAGTACAGGATACCTGAAGAGCATCTCCAATCAAGTATGCAGCAAGCTTTGAGCTTAGAGGCTTGCCAGGAGGACAGGGATCCCTCTGTGAGTCATGTGTCTGCAACTTAGGTCTCTTGTAATTTCCAGAGGAAGAGTCAGATTCTGGGTCACCTAGTAAATTGCTCTTCCTCTTAGCCAGGAGGAACCCACTTCCAACTGTTTGTAGGCTTGCCTTATGCTTTCTATCATTCAGAAACTTATATTCTGAACAAGTGGTAACTCCCGGAAGCTTCTCTAGTATTTCCTGAACGAATTCTGCATCTAGTCCAAACCTGTCTCGTCTTAACCATGCTAACAGCATTTCACAAGCTGTGTTATACTCGTCTTCATTTTGAATTGATTGTGGGATGTTGATAGGACCAGCCGAGCAAGAAAATTTTGATAAAGAATCAAGAATGTCAAGGTTTTCAGTATGTGTTTCATCTGGACCATGAACACAGAAAAACAGAAATGTACCCTTTTGCTTGTACGTCTCATGGAAAGTGTTAAGAAAATTTTGGGAGACCATTTCCCACACAGATGATGATGACTTCCCCTCCACTTGAAATTCCCCAATGTTATCTTTCACTCCTAAGAGATCAACTACTTTTGTTCTGGAACCTTGAGGTAATGTTGAAGAATTTACTTCTTGACAATGAACAACTTCTTTTCCTTTATTTGAAATCGAGATGTTATCATCCAGACTTGGTTGGCTGTGTTCATTTAGCATCATATCTATGGAAACACTTTCATCATCAACCACCTGGGATATGGCTGAATCATCTTTCCCCAGTTTGTCATCCCCATAGCAGGAACTCAATTTCGGCCTTGAGAGGACAGTTGAACCAATTGGAATGGAATGCATGCTACATGGATATCTCCGGACCTTAAAAGTGGGGCCAGACTCGCCACCATCTTCAATGTCACATACAAAAAAGGATCCAGTAATTTTATCATGCCAGCTCGATCGGTAACCAACGGGCCAGATCCGATTAGTGTTATGGTATGATGGCCGTGAGTCAATATTTCCAGCCGATACAAGAAAAAAATCTTGAAACTGAATTGGGAAGCCATCCTGGAAAACAGTTTAAATAATATTCAGGATAAGATTGGGATATAACTACCCATGCAAGGTTCGTGAGTTTTTTATATATGCAAAGACCTGATAAGGAGCTGCTTTCACACTGCAGTTGTATAAATTAACAAAAAGCACAGAGAATGCCCCTATATATCTATTTTAGAGCCAAAGGCACAAGCAGAATTCATAAGCATCTGAAGGAGAAGAGGATGCAATTGACAAGACAAAAGCTGATCTATTGAATAGTTTGTTTTATGTAGAGGAATTTGTAGAGGTTTTGCACGAATCACTTAACTTTTGGAAGTAAAATTTCTTTCACAAATCACATAATAATAATGAAACTATTACTAATGCAATTATTCTTATTATTGAAGGTGGAAGGTGGATATTGGTAAAATCGAATTGTAGTTTAAAGGATGAATACAAATAGATTGCACACGTACTCCTCGGTTATCTGGACCATCTATGGTCCCTGAGCCTGACAAAAAACCCCGCTCATTGGCACTCCTTGGAGTGCTTTGTTTTTGTCTACTGTTTCCAACTGTCAGAAATCTAGAGGACTCCTTCACTTGATCATTTTGCAATTCATTTTGAACACCAAATCCATTACTTCCATTCTCAATCTCCACACAAGGATAGCTTAACGACAACCCTAAATAGCGAGCAACATCCTCTTTTGATTTGATCCGAGTTCCATCTGGGGCAATATAGATGACAGAGGTCATGCAAATTTCTTCATCATAATCTAATTCCACACACCAACCTTCTCCCAAAACACCTTTTCTTTCAGAAATATATTCTCTCAGAGACTGCAGATACGCCATGTTTGAAATCAGAGTAGAATATTCAGTTCCAATATAATTACTAGTCCTAAGCCTCCCATCAAATGAGGGTCCCCCATGATACGCAGTATCTTTAAAACCTGATATAGTAGTGTTTGTTGCAACACATATGGTCTTCCGAAGATTATATTCATTATCAGCAGACTGCGTAATTGTGGTACAATGGCTGGAAAGAGAAGTAAATTGTGAAGCTTGTATTCTGCAAAGTAAAAATGTGATTATTAATACATTTGAGACAGAAAACCCTGTTGTAAGGAGTAATAAAAAAGCAAGCAAACTAAATAAATAGCAGTTCATGCAGTAATTTTAACATAAAAGAATATCTAAAAGGCAATAATCTGACAAAGATGCATGTGCGAAAAATTAGAAAAAGAAGCGAGTTTATAATCATTTTCATTCAGCTTTGTGGCATACAATTAGGACATGCATTGGGTATACACTAGCAAACCTACATGTTCTACCATACATGGAAAAAGTATAACAGAATCTAAAATAGATCTGAACTCAATCTTCTAAAAGATCCTACAGAACACACAGAAGGCTCAGCAGCAAAACCAACAGTGAAAAATAAACAGGACCAAACAAGAGAAGAACCCAAAAAGAAGGGAGAAAACCTAGTATCAGAAAGGAGTAGCAAAGAACAGTGACGCTGCTACCAACAAAAATTTTCAACCAAAGGCCATTGCCAACAACAGGGTAGCAACCACGGGCTATTGACGATCCCAAATAGTTCAATCAGATAGGTTTTGTTATCCAAAAGCATAAGAAGTTAACTTTAGTACATAGCTAGTAGAATAAATTCCCACTGCCCTAAAACAGCCAGACTGTAACAATAATCTAGAAGCTAGAAAATACTGATTCACGACATTCTAACATCCACAAGCTAGAACTAAGTTGCTTGATCAATTTAGCCTTCAAGCTTTCTTCTAATTTACTAAAAAAAGGAAAAATAATACATAAATCTAAACAGTCAATATTACTCTAATGAAGGGACAGATCCGGTAAATATAGAATTTCTGCCACATTTTGTGCTTATTGCTTACATATGTGCAGCCAAAAGCATTGCTGGGATTCATGGAAGGTCCAGTATAGCTAGAACCTGCAACAACCAAGGCAACAGTTGACAAGGCAAGCATTAAATTCTCATGCGGCCTGGCTGTCTGAGGACAGGTTAAGGTAGTGCCTGCTTGGAATGTAAGGAGGTGAAAACTAGTCCTTCGGAGTTTGCTTCTCCTGAGATTGGGTAAGGGAAACGGTAAGGACATCTTAAACCAGGATAAAAGTAGATTGCTACAACACTTAAGGACACCGAGAAGGACAGCGAAAGTGATTGTGAAGGGTAAAACCCCCTCAGCAATTGCTCCAGTGTTCATGTCAAACTTTTAGAAAGCAACCCTTTCAAATCTGAACACAATAGCCTTGTGGAGAATTCTGTTGAGAATTTCTTGAACTGAATGCCAAAATCCTTAAAGAGTGACCACAACTACACAATTCCCAGATGCTTATTAATTCATCAATATCCTAGTAAATTTATAACAAAAATCATCAATACCTATATTACTTCTATTTCAACCCAACATTAAATTTTGCAAATTTAATGTTTCCCGGACGACATAACAAGGAGATAATCAAATACCCAATACCAATTAATTAATAATATCCACAACCATGAAATCTAGCAATGAAATTGAATCATTCAGATAAAAGCTGGCGAGAGACGTAATAATAAGTATTCAAAGAAGTCTACCAATTATGTTACTTTCGAATCAGAAAAGATGATGAAATGTACTAAATCAAATATATCAATATAGAATTTACCAATTGATTTCATGTTTTAAATGAAGACCACCACCCAAAGAGACCATCCATATTTGATCCAGCCACCCAATAACCGCACCAACCCGCCCCCGCAGCCTAACCAAAGGTCAGACAGCAGAGGCAACATCTACATCCACCAACCCCACAAACACATAGCAAGGCTGGGCAAGCGGCACAAGGCTGCTCACTAGAGAGAGGAAGCCAAAATGACTACAAAAACAACAATATACCCAAAATCCTAACCTATAAAACCTTAAACAAAGGAAAGGACTAAACTACCATTAATAAAGAACCTAAAAGAACTGAGTTCATGCTTTCAATGAAGACCACCAACCAAAGAGACTGTCCATATTGGAGCCAGCCACCCAATAACCACACCAACCCGCCCCGTAGCCTAGCCAAAGGTCAGGTAGCAGAGGCAAAATTGACAGCCACCAACCCCCCTACCAACACATAGCAGGAAGATAACAAACACAGTCAAAAGAACACTGCCACCAACAATCAACAAAATCACATGATTTTCAAAAATCTATATTGATAGGAAAACTGCATCAATGTCTGACAAAAAGAATTTTACTGGAAAAGGGGCACAAGGCCGCTCCTACGAACACATAGCGGGAAGATAACAAACACAGTCAAAAGAATGCTGCCACCAACAATCAACAAAATCACATGATTTTCAAAAATCTATATTGATAGGAAAACTGCATCAATGTCTGACAAAAAGAATTTTACTGGAAAAGGGGCACAAGGCCGCTCACTAGAGAGTGGAAGCCAGAGTGACTACAAAGACAAAAATTTCAATTGCAAAACCTAACATATCAAACTTTAAACAAATGAAAAGAGTAAACTACGATTAATAAAGAACCTAAATAACAATAATGTCTAACACAGAAGGTTTGACTTGTTAAGTTTATATATTTCCTAAACAGAATACTTGCAAGAGCATAAATGATATTGTGGCCACCAAACTTCCTCTTCACTATGATGTCAATTAAGGAAACAAGTATGTTTCACGAGGTTTCACAAAGCACCACGACTTTCAATAATTAAAAACAACAAAAATAGAAAGGACAGAGAAGCTAGACATGATTACTACCTCAAAAGGAATAAATAATGTTTCTTGCATTTAGTGTCGCAAGATTTTTTAGCACAGTTGGCACTAAAGAAATGTCCACAGCGCGCCCTTTAAATCGAGCAAAATGATATGTGGCTTTTTTCTTGCAATAATGTTGTTACCTGTGATCTATGGGTTCAGGTGCATGTATCTGATATGGATACGTGTCTAGGAGTTGTGTCCCTTTTTTTTTAAATCTAGGATATAGGTATTCTCAAACACATGGTTATATATATGTTGGAACAATTTGTTTCTACTAAGTCCATGACAACAAACTTTAGATTGAATCATCTTCCGTTGGGAGATTCCTTGCATTATATAATAAAAGTATGACCTTATACAACTATGATATCAATCTAAATATGATAAATGTAATCAACATAAATATGGTAAATACAATTATATACATAATTATGTTAAGTCATAATTTTCGTCAATATTTGTGATCTTAGTCAATCTCCATGATTTCTATCGATCTCACTGACACCCCTCAAATGGATGCGGATGATCAAAAAGCATCAATTTGCTCACGGATGTACAAAAGAACTCAAAGGCCCAACTCAAAAATCCCTATAAAATGTAACTAAATTCATTCAACAACTCTAATGTCGAATCGCTAAAACAAACCTCCAACTTCATAAAACCTTGCAGCGTAAGCAAGCAAGCTATCAAAATAGGTTTGGAATGGTAGGAACTGCAACCGCACTCAATGCACCAAATAGTCACACATTGACAAAAATTATGTTAACCATGGACTACCAAAAGAGTCACATGTTGACAAAAGTTCTATCAACCTTGGACCACCACAAAAATCACATGTTAACAAAAATACTGTCAACCGTAAACTAATAGAAGAAACCCACACTTGAGAGGTTGAGTTATGCCCAAAGAAAATTGAGGATTCAGTAAAAAGTCTACAAGGTAGGCTCTGATACCATGAAAAACTTTTGAGGGAATCATCTTCCTTTGAGAGATTCCTTGCATTATATAGGAAGAGATTCCCATACAATTATGATATCAATCTAAATATGGTAGACGTAATCAAACAAAATATTGTATATACAATTATATACATAATCATGTTAAGTCGTGATCTTCGTCAATTTTCGTGATCTTTGTCAATTTCCATTATCTCTATCAATCTCATTGACAATCCAATGCATAATTAGGAAAGGGTCTAATTAATTTGCCCAAAACCCACCTTACCATATTTCTATGCTACCAACTTTATTAATCTCAAGAATGTACATTGACCCTCTTAACTCTTCTTTGTTCACTACATTCACCATCTTCCAATAACTTCTTTCTCCCTTCTCAAGAACATCCCCCACACACCTCTTCGTCTTCATCCTTTGTCCGAAGCTTCTCTCTTTATTCTTCCTTTTCTCTAGTCTCCATGGCCGTCTTTTCCTAGATCATTTGGATATTTCACCTATTTGAAAATTTTCACCATTTTCACAACCTAATTTTTCTACTTATTGCTTGAATAATTGCTTTGTTGCCTAAATTTGGAGGTTGGCTTCCTCTTTTCCCAAATGCAAATTAGTTTCTTTGTCCTGTTCTTTTTAGTATCGATTATCAATGTTTAGTTCTCTGCTTCCTTTCAAATATGAAGTGGATTTGCATTGCTGTGCCAAAAGATTAGAGACATATCCGATACTTGTGTGCATGTCTTATCATGCCAAACGTATATTTCCTAAAAAACGAAGAGTCCAAGCATCGAAGTTGTTATGCGTAATGAGCTAGCAAAATAACGGACTTTCCATGTAAGGTATTGTATGTACAACAAAGAAGGAAAGAAAGTAATCATGAAATATAATAGACTTTCCATGTGTTAAATCGGCATTAAAATAGTTAGAATAGATAATTATGTGATTAAATTTCCTTTTCCCTTAACTTCATCTTTCATAGTTAATAAGTTGAGAAGTATGTCTTGATAAGTAGCCTCAAAATTTATCTTCAAAGTGTAGCACCTCAAGCCGTACTCTTTTTGAAAAAAAAAAAAAAATTAGAGATTGTGCAAGTGTCAATGTGTCATAGCATCCTTAAATGAAGAGGACCAGTTGTATTTGTTCCCAATTACACCTATTGATAGTCATATTTGAGTTAAAATCCAACACTGAGACTTCTTTGAAAGTAATTCATCTTTTTCCTACTAGTCCAAATAAACCACGTGAGAAAATTTTTGGAAGCAATATTTTATGTTGATCTTATTAAGTTTTCAACTTCAAAAGCTATCAAAATATTAATTTTATAATTCAAATTTGATATTATACAATATTGTTTGTCTACAAGTAAATAAAGTATGAGTTGTTTCTTTTTGAACAGGTCTCATGGCATTGCATTGCATGCCATTGCATGTTTCCTTACTAGGTTTCTTTGGCTTTCCATTGAAGTTATTTTCCATGAAGGAGTATTTCATGTCAATATCAAAGTGTAAAAGGAAAGAAGCTAGGAGAGAATTGATCTTGGTCCTCATTCAACACTATGTTTCAAGTGAAACTTATAAGTTGAACTAACGGAATATTTTTTACAAATAATACTAAACCAAGTGCCAAAAGATAGTTTCAACTTATCATCGACAAATACCATCCAATTCTTACAATTTTAGCATGTAAGATGTTGGATAATTTCATCCATAATATGTTTGATCCAAGTTTCTATACACGGTCAACTATTGATGTAACAAATTGAAATTTCCCATCATTTTTTAATTCATGATGGAAAATTGTGGCAACAATTGTACATAAAAAATCTTCCTTTTTATTTAGGGAAAACGGTATAAATGGATAGATCAAAAGCGTATAATTTCCACTTTCATTGATTGTATTGAAATAACACGTCCTTAAACTTTATTTTCATTGATTTTCCCAAAATTCCCTATCAAACGCCTCTGGCAAGATTAATAGGATATTAAATGACATCTCATATCATGACCTGTCAAGTTCCAATGACAAATCCATGTTATATTGAATTGTGTCACAACTAAACAAGTTCAAATTAGGACAACGAGAATGTCGCATTGGATTGTGCCACATCTAAGCACGTGTCCTGGTGTACTCATAAGTATCAGGGCACTACTTTTGTTGCTCAAAATTAACAAATTGTGGCTCCTATATCTACTTTACAAAAGGCAACTTTTAAGCATAAGATTTTCCACAAATCCAAATTACACTCAAACGAAAAGGAAAATAACTCCATGTATGCAACAAGTATAAAAAGGTAACTATATAATCCTAACTTCCAAATGCTTCCAATCAAATCAATCCAAAAGTATATATATTGATATGAATTGGGTACTCTCAAAAATAATAAAAATAAGTGTTGTTGTGATGCAACCAAAATAAAAACCTCCAAAGCCAAAAGTGCCCATATTCATCTCGACACAATCTACATTCACATCAAGCAGTGACGAACCAACTTGGGATGGTGTGGGCATAGTCCACCCTAGAGATGGTATCTTATTCTCCATCTCCATAAGTCTGCAATTAGAGACGTCGATTAGTGTCATAGCCGCGGAAAGGAAGGTTGCCGGCTAATTTGACTCGAACGATCAAGTTATATATGAGTGTAAGATATGGATGTAAAAGGTACAGTTTAAAATTGTAGCTTATCATTCTTGAGTAGGTATTCTTGTGAGTATATATCCTTCTTTATATAGACGAATAAGTGGAGATGGAGAGTTCTCGTGTTTTTGTCAGGTGGAGAGTTTCCATGTTCTCCATCAGTTGTCGATAGTCAACTACATTCTGCATGGAGGGAATGGAGGGACAGGTGTCTCCAAGCACTAGTCAGCTAGTCACATCACATATGAACTACAACTGTAGATGCCTTAGAAGTCATGTTGTCACAAACTCTTGTTATGGGAACTTGTTCCTAAAGTCACGTTCAGCATCTCAAGCTATTCTTCCTCTGTGGGTGTAACCTCATCTAGGTAGCTAACCAAGTGGAAAAGGTTGGGCCCTTAGTTTCGCACCTGAGCTGATTTCTTCATTGGGTCCCAGTGGACATCCTTGACTCATTTTTGTTGACCCATGTCATTGTCATCTTAGTGAACTATGAGCTATCTCTATAGCTCTAGTATATTCATCTCGACCCTTTGCATTGAATAGTAGTCAAGCATGATTTTGACCATGAGAGAGTCATACGCATTCCAATGGATAACCTCGTTCTTGAGCTACCTTAATGTCGTGTCATCGTGTGAGGATCCATGCATTGCTAACTGGGCAAACTTACAAAATGGTATCGTATCACACCTGTATTTTCCATGTCAAAAGACAGTTCACTTTGCAAAATGATAAAAAGATCTTTTACAAATTCTGTCATAGCCTGCTAGACCCTAGCAATCTAAATAGGTAGTTCAATTGATTTACTGCAACTTCAAAGTGAAACAAATGAATTACTTCCACCCACTCTAGTTACATGTACTATATCTTGATTTAACTCGGTTAAACTACTTTCTTCTTTACTTTCTTCTTTCTTTGACCAAAATAACATGGTTGCCTAACCAGAATCAGGCATATAAAAATTACTCAATCTCCAAACTGTACAAGTTTACAGCATTATAGAGACTGCAGTATTTTTATAACCAAGACTTTTGCAGCATCAAAGGGGAACTTTGGTCAAACAACTACAATACTAGAAAAACTATTGTCCTCTGGAACACCACGATGTGGAACTTGTGTGAAAAAATCTTGGTAGGGTAAACAAAGATTGTGGTGACAAAGGAAAATAAATCATTTTCCCAATTAAAAAAAATCCAATTGAATCCAACTCAATCTAAAATAGTGTGCAACTGTAGCCCCAGACACTTGAACAATTATAAATGCCTGACGGCCATAGGTTAAAATGTTCGGTTGTATAGACCTCAAAATTTTAGGTCCAACAGAAGACATGTTTGGTTATCTAGACCTCTGTGAAAATGTATAATGCAACTTTTCTGCAAGCTCGAGAGATTGTAAGGCTGCTGGTTGCGTAAATAAAATCATGTGAAGTAAAGATTGTATACTTGATCTATCATCCACAACTTTAAAAACGTTATAAAAACAGAAAGCAAAAAAAAGGCAATAAATCAAGCAATTGAACATAAAAGGAATAGGAAAATGATTAAAAAAAACCTGGAGAAACATAGAAATTCACGGTTTTACTTGATCTCAATTTTCACTGTGAAAATAAACAAGCATTAAATGCTTGTAAAAACCAGAAAGGAAAAAAAAAATGGGATAAAAAGGGAAAGAGTATTCATACTTGCTACTGCCACCGTGATCCACTTGTGGGTCCCGCCTCACCAGAACCGCCACGTCAGCAGTCAGGTCCACCAAATTTCGCTCCCTCTGGGTCTCCGCCTCGCGTGAGAGCGAAGCATTGATGTTGAAAACCCCTCCACCGCCGCCAACAGCAGCGCCGTCTCCTCCAGTTCCACTCCCGCCATTTTTTAGCAAGCAGTGGAAACACCTCCAATCCTGCTGCGGCTGCTCCGTAAGCCTCCCTGCCGGAATCCCACAAACAGAACACACTGAAACACCACTTACCGTCGCCTCCGCCGCCGGTACCGGGATCACTACTTCTTGGGCTACAACGGGCGATGAAATCGGAACCTCGTTCAGATCTATTTGAGGTCTCGTGCTCACATTTGCAGCCCCCCTCTCACTCTCCATTTCCAAATACTTTCACAAAATTATCACAAAAAACTTTCAACATTACCACTCTACCAAAACTGCGATGCCCTCTATACGAGATGCATTTTATATGGCCAAAAAATAGGGTCTTTTGGGAATTCAATCAAAATGGCAAAAAAAAAAAACACCGCTTCGATACGTTGATCGGACAGAAAAGGGAATGTCACCTACCCAAAGAGAGCGGTGTGGGGAAGAAAATTTTGTAATATTGTACGAAAAAACTGAGAAAATGAGGGGGTAGCGTGGGTAACGTGATGTGGGGTGAGGTGAGGTGAGGTGGAGAGAACTGGGTTTCTTGAGAATGGTGAAAGGGAAAGAATGGTGGTGGGCAGTTATATTTCGGCTATGGCGGATGGAATGACTAATTTACTCTAGTTTAGTCGAGTAATTGGGGCTTTTGTGAAGGGCTTTGGAAAATGGGAAGAAGAACAATTGGTAGTAAATGGGATGAATAAGCACATTTACAATTTTGGAATTATTTTGAAAATATTGATGTGTTTGGACAAAAATTAATAATTATGTTACCTAGTAATGGCAATATATATAGAATTAAATGTTAGGTTGAATTAAATACAAAGATGTTTGACTCATTTAATTAGTCTTATAATGTATTATCACTGAGGTCGATATTATTGATGTCAAACAACATTCTTCAAAGATTAATAATATAAAAGTGCTCGTTGAAAAGCGATTACAATAGCGTAGTAGTGTTAAGTTATTTTAGTTTGGAAGTCCTTTTTCTTTGTATAAGTTACATTCATTTTCTTGTCCGATCAAAGTAATCTCAATCACTGTATCTTGGCCCCTTTCATTGAATTCCTCAAAGACCCTCTTTTTTTTTTCTTGCCTTGTTATATAAACTCTTTCAAATGGCCTCACATATGTCCCTCATCAATTTTTCTTGCTTTAGAAAATATTTTTCTACCTATTAATCTTAAATCATTATCACATTGTGTGTTTTTGTGATTTTATTTATGATCTTAATGACAAGTTAGGTAATAATAATTAATAACACAGTGATAATAAATAACTAAAACTTAAAAATCATTGAACTATATTAAAAAGATTACTCAAATTAAAACAATTTATTATCATCTGTGTTGTTGTGATCACATCCGACAAACACTTTATTATAAGTAATATTATTGATATCAATGGTTCTTAGCATCAATTTGTGACAATACATGATAGATCTAATTAAATGAGTCATATATCCATGTATTCAATTTAACATATCATTTAATTTCATATGCATTGGCACAAAACTAGTATTAAACACTATTGATACCATATAACATTAAACTTAATTTTTAAACAAAAACATCAATATTTTCATAAAAATAAAAAATGCCCATTAATATCTCCACCTAATTTTCATTCAAAATTTAAATGTCCTAAATATTCATTTACACTTGTCAAGCATTCTTATACATCCCATTGTTACCATTGAAATCCTTCCCAATTTCCAAAGTCTTTCTCAAAATCCCAAATTGCTCTATACCGAAATACAACTTTTGTTTCTCCTTTCCCAAAGTCATTCTCAAAATCCCAAATTGCTCTATACCGAAATACAACTTTTGTTTCTCCTTCCGCAAGAAAAAAAATTCGAGTATTCCATATCACCATTGAGTTGACATGTAGTGTAATACATGTCAACTCGATAGTGGGGAAACTTCTAAAAAAAAAAAAAAAATTGTGCTTTACAAGTGTTAAGAAATATTTAGGGATTAACGTTTGAAAAAAAAAAGAATATTGTTATTTAGCAATATTGGTATTACAACACGAGATTGGATGATATTAAATGAAAGGTAAAATTAATAAGTCACTTAATTCTACTTTTCATTGATTTTATCACATAATGACATCTAGACTAGTGTTGAAGCGCCAATAGTACTAGATAATATTATTCTAAAAAAGGAATAAGAATTATTAATTGACTTTTTTGAATACTGTTTTTCGAGAAATTGATGAGTTTTATAATTTTTTTTTTTTTTTAATAAAAACCTATCCCTCGAAATGTTTCCAAAAGAGCCAATTAATATACCCACCTCATTTTATTGGTTTTGAATGTTAACAACTATAGTGACCCATAAATTTTGAAGGTATGTACAAAAAGGAACATTCTTCATTTTAGTAAGTTAAGGGATTAAAAACTCAATAATGATAATTGATGGAAACTCAAAAAAAATAACATTGAACTATATTAACTATAGCACCCTGCATACATACATATTTTACTCAAACTAAGACAAATCAATATTTACTTATATTAACTATAGCACTCACTTTACATTCATACAAATTTACTCAAACTAAAACTAATTAATTTTACACTTAAAGTTTAGAAATAAAATGCCATGCCTAAGAACCAAATCAAATCCCACAAACACTCTAATAGCATTGATATCTATAAACACTCATCATATTTCCATTAATAAATTCTAAAAAACTAATTAGGATTATTCTTGTTGTACATAATATCTTACCTAATGTGTGTCATAATTGACAAATTGTAGCTCTCTATTAAGGGGCGCCTGAGAGTGCCTATGGGCCCAGGCGCCCGCCAATAGGGTGCAGTCATTTGTCAATTATGACACATATTAGGTAAATGGTTATATACTTGTAACATAACCCAACTAATTATGTAATCGTATCACTAATAATTATCAATTTGATGATGAGTAACATATTAGCACACATCGTACCTTATTTATTATAGTTTTGTTCATTCTTTATTTTTCTGAATTGGGATAAGAACTTGACTAATCTATTCCTTCATATTTGTTATACAATATAGAAACTGAAAAATTACAGATGAACAAACCTGAAAACCTTAATACATAGAACAACTCCTAACAATCGCTGAACATCAAGATATCAATTATCAAAGGCTCAGAATGCTCTTACCATAAGATCAACACTATGAAAGCCCAGATCCACTCAACCTTAACGAATCACAGGCCAAACGCGTAGCTTTTTCTATAGACCAGGAAAGCTAAACGTTACCAACAATCAATACAAGTTTCTTTCACTAGATTCACAAAGAAAATCAACTCCAAAAACAGATTCATGGATTCCTCACAGAAGAAGATGATGAAAGAATATAGAGCACACTGAAGACTCTAGAAACCCTCAAAAATGAAAGAATACGAATGAATGAGAAAACCAATTGAATACCCAAAATATCTATGCATCGAGATTGAGCAACCATTTATCCAACTGTCCAAAGAAACACACGCTTTTGCCAAGAAGAAAACAACCAAAGTTGCAATCAGCTAAACACGTTTAAGGCTGGACCAGTTATTGGGCCAAGACAGAACTTGGGCTTCATTTCATTTATAATGGATAATAAGTAATTGGGCCGAAGGCCATTCATCATTGCCTAAGTGGGCTGGACTGGCATCATCGCAACCTCACAATCTCTACCTTGATATCATGGTGTCATG
>CAIGRB010002999.1:0-14449 GCA_903798255.1 Fraxinus quadrangulata | reverse complement strand
GATCAGTTAATTTAATGCATTAAACTCATAATAAAATCAACATATAAATATATAAATCACATAAATCTTGAATAAAAAAATAAAAGATCACAAGTCGACTAAATTATTTTTCATAATATAAAAATTAGTTATTCATACTTGGAAGATAAAAATAAAAAAAAAAGTGGAAAAATATCACTAAAAATTGACGAAACGTAAAAATTTATGATATTTACAATTTCTTCCCTTCCCTTTCTTTTCCTTTTCTTTCCTTTCCTTCCCTTTTCTTTTTCTTTTTCCTTTTCTCTTTTCCTTCTTTTTCTCCTCCTTTCTTTCTTCTATGCGTTTTTCTTCTTTTGACTTTTCTTTTCGTTCTCTCTCTCTTTCTCTTTTTCTTTCTTTCTCTTTTTCTTTCTTTCTATCCTTCTTTTTGGCCTCTAGCCGCCGTTCTCCTCCTTTGTTTTCTGTGCACCTCTCGTTCTTTCCGTCTTTGTCTTCCTCCTATCTATTATACATATATCCATATATCTATATCAAATATATTAAATATGAGCCTTAATTAAAATTTTCAATACAAATTTATTATGGCCCATTTAATTTCAAATCATTTAATATATTATTTCTCTGCAAGGAACTCATATTTGAATTTTATCATTTTTCGCCACTTTTACATTCATTTCTTCAATTTTTCATTAAACATAAAATTCTACCTACAAAACATAATATAATATAAATTAAGTAGAATTTAATAAAAAAGACAATAAAATACATGATTTAAGGCAACGTATAAGTGTATAAAAATACACCACCTCCATCTCCACCTCCGGCAAAAAAAAGGGTTGAAGCCCTCATCTGTAGCGGCCAAACGAGGGACATGGTTGAGAGGGTTTGCCATGAGGCAGGCAGTCGAGAGGAAGGGAGTCCTCCCTAAGTGCACAAGGAAAAAAAGATAGTAGTGGAGGAGTCCAAGAGAAAGCAGAGGTTTTCCACCACCGAGGTTGGCGGCTCCAACGACATTTCCCCGCCTCGTTCTAGCATCCCACATGGGAAAAAGCTGATGGCAGCTTTAATAGCTGCGGCCTCTGGGAGGCAAAAGAGGCTATCTGCAGTGAAGCCCAGAGGCAGGAGCTTGCCAGAAGACCAACTCCACCAGTGACTCAACAGCCTTCGAGGCTCCCTCAAGAAAAAGGCTCATCGTCGGGACTCGGAGTGAAGAACTGGCTCCCGAAAGTCTTTCTCTTCTTCCTTCAGAGGTTCAAATTGCCACAACCACTTTTCATAAGTACTGGACGGAGAAGTGGCAGGATTTCGTGGAGACCAGGCACGCCGTTGACGTCTTTTCCACCATGGTGAGCCAGATGGGGAGGGCCTTTGGTGTGGCCATAGAGGCTGAAGCCCTCTTTAAAAACCTTCAACGAAAAAATAAGGAGTTTGTAAATAAAGCCTCCTAGGCCGAGGAGGCTGCCAATGCGGCAAAAGCTGAGGCGGAGGCTCTGAAGAAAAATAGGTAGAGGATTTTTTGAAGCTCACTTCTGCCTTAGAAGAGATTGAAAAGTTGAAAAAGAAGGTACACATATCTCAGAGTGAGGTGGCCTCACTTACAAAGTGAGTGGAGACATTTGACCCCCATTAGCGTTTGGCGGCTGAAGCCTTGGAGGAGGCTAACAGCGAAATTGCTGCTCTGAAAGGGCAGGTGGGGGACTTGAACTCCAAAGTTGCTGGTCTAACTAAGGAGGTGGAGACTGTCAGGCAGGAAGCTCAGACTGCTAGTAGTGATGCGGAGAAGCATTTCCTCACTAACTTCCACTTGACAGAGGTATGCAAGAGCTTCGCGAAGTTCTAGCGGAGGTATGCTTATACTGACATAGTGGAGTGGCTGGAGGTAAATATTCAAGGTATCGACACCACTAAGTTAAGAACAGAGTTTTTTGAAGATGAGGAGGAGCCTAAACCTCAAACTCCAGTAGAGGGAAGTCAAGTAATTGAAATTGAAGATGATTCGAATTAACAGAAAGCTGAAGAAGTGGTTCCTAATGCCATAGTCCCCTTTGTGGCTCCTCCTTCCCCACCTGCTTAGAGCTTAGATTTTACCTTGTTTTCCTTTCTTATTTTTTCCCTATATAAATGACTTCGGCCCACCAAATGTAAATACTATTATTAATGAAGTCATTTCCTAAATTTCCTTGCGTTTCTTACTTCTGCTTTTTTGTTACTTCTACTGATTGTGTATTGACGTATGAACCTCTTATTCTTCACTGATGATGTTTAAACTCAAAGCAACAAGTAACGACAGACTAAAGATAACATCAGATTTCTGATAACATCGAACTTATGCATATTTAAGAAACAATGGAATCAAACTGAAGTTTTTCAACCACATTAGGCTTATACGAACAAATTCATGCACCATGGACTTCATCAATTAAAACCAAACTCGCAATTTTGTCTAAGTGTTAGGAGGTCGTGCACCTTAGTAAATTTCAGAACTTAAGTACATCGAACTTCTTGAAATCAAACTTATAACTTTGCATAAGTGTTAGGAGGTCGTGGACCTTAATAAGTTTCAGAACTTAAGTACATCGAACTTCAACGGCTGAAATCAAACTTATAACTTTGCTTAAGTGTTAGGATGTTGTGTACATTAACAAGTTTCAGAACTTATGTACATCGAACTTTAATGGCTATCTTTTGTTTAAAACTTTGTTTTTCATTTTGGACAAGTATATGCAGTTTGCTTTTCTTTCCTTTCCTAAGCATAAGGTTGAGTGGTTCGTCCATCCTGAGGTTTCCTTAGCAAATTTTCTTGCTAAAGGTTTGTTACACTTCGTGAGTGCAGATGTGGTCCCTTTGGTGTCCAGTTCTTCGTCGAGGTGCTCATGCTTCTCTGCATAGTGTCGATTATCCTATGCAGATGCTTCTCCCAGGGCTTTTGTCTCTTACGAGGTCTTTTTAATATATGAGCATATTTGATAAAAACTACTTTTATTGAATCATAAACTGTACATACAAGATATTTATGTCATTACTAATAGTACTTTCGTAGATGTTCTAAATTCCAAGGATGAGGTTGTGGATTTCCATCATTACTTTCAATTTTGTAGGTTCTTGGCCGAACCTCTTCCTTGATGCGATAGGGGCCTTCCCAATTGGATCCAAGGGTTCCGACCCGTGTTCTTTAGAAGACAGAAATACGCTATGAAGTACCATCTCATTCAAACGAAATGATCTCTTTTTTACTTTTGCATTGTAATATTTTCTCATTTGCCGCTGATAAATGGCCAATTTTGCTTGAAAGTCATCTTTCTTTTCTTCAAGGAGGTCAAGCTCAAATCTTCGTATCCCATCATTAGATATTTCATTGAAATGAATTCAACGAGAAGATGGTAGACCCACTTCCACTGAGCTCATAGCCTCGGCTCTGTAGGCCATAGGAAAAGAAGTTTCTCCAATAGCAGTTCTGCTTGTAGTTCTGATGGCCCAAAGTACTTAGGTTGTTCATTGACTCATGTCCCTTCAGAGGCTTCTAACTTCATTTTCAACGTGTACTTGATTGTTTTGTTAACAACTTCAACCTGTCCATTTGCTTGGGGATGATGTGGGGAGGAAAAGTGTTTCTTAATACCCAATTCCTCGCATAAATTCCTGACTTTCTTGTTGTCAAATTGTCGACCATTGTCCGAGACAATCGAATGAGGGATCCCAAATCTACAAATGATGTTTTTCCACAAAAAATTGGAGGTGTTGGCTTCAGTGATTTTGACAAGTGGTTCAACCTCTACCCATTTGGTGAAATAATTAATGACGACAATTACAAAGTCGAATCTCCTCTTCCTTTATGTAGAGGTCCTACGAGGTCGATTCCCCACTTAGCAAACGGCCATGGGTTGCCTCTGAATAGTTGCGAAGCGTTGGCATTTATCATATTTTTGGACAAATTGTTGTGCATCATTTTTCAAGGTGGGCCAATAATATCCTTGCCGCAGTACTTTCTGTTCTAAAGACCACCATCTGGTGTGATTCCTTCATACTCCTTCATGAAGTTCCCAGAGCACATAATTAGCTTGCTCTCCTCCAATCCATCGGAGGAAGGGTAATAAGAATCTACATTTCTATAGCACATCATCTTGGAAGACGAAGTGTGCAGCTCGTCTTCTGAGCTTTTGGGCCTCCTGTTTTTCAGAGGGTAATACTTGGTCCTTGAGGAAGGATATAATTGGTTTCATCCATATAGGAATATCTTCGACCCACATTTCCACTTCGCTAGTGGTGCTAGAGGGTTTGGGAAGATGCTCTATATCTGTCACCAAGGAGAGGGCTAGCTTCTCCATATCTGGTAGCAAGTATCTGCTGCTAAGAGTGCTTTGCTCACGTAGTAGACAGATAGCTGGTAATCATTTTTCTCCCTTATCAGAACTGAACTAATGGCATCAGTGATTACTGCCAAATACAACTGCAGTGGCTCGTTGGCCATGTGCTTGGAGAGGAAATGAGTTTGTCCTAAGTGCTTCTTCAACTCTTGGAGAGCTTCTTCACATTCCTCTGTCCACTGGAACATATTTCCTCCTTTGAGAATTTTAAAGATAGGTAGGCACTTGTCTGTTGCCTTGGAGACGAAGCAGTTTAAGGCTCTATGCGTCATGTGAGGCTTTGTACCTCTTTTGGTTTCTGAGGCGATCTCACATCGGTTAAAGCTTTAACCTTTTTAGGGTTAGCTTCAATACCTCTTTGGTTGACTATGTAGCGTACAATTTTTTCAAAAGTAACTCCAAAAGAGCATTTTGACGGATTGTGCTTCATTAAGTATTTTCCCAGGATATGAAATGTTTCATTGAGGTTTTTAATATGATCCCATGCCCTTAGGCTTTTTACCAACATGTCATCCATATAGACTTTCATGATTTTCCCAATTAGATCAATGAACATCTTGTTGATAAGTCTTTGGTAGGTGGCCACTGCATTTTTCAACCCGAAAAACATGACCTTGTAACAATAAAGACCATTGTCTGTGATGAAGGAGGTATGTTCCTCATCTGCTGGGAACATCGGGATTTGATTGTATCCGGAATAGGCATCCATGAAGTTTAAAAGCTCGTGTTCGACAGTTGAATCCACAAGTTGGTCTATCCTAGGGAGTTGAAAGCTATCGTTAGGGTAAACTTGGTTTAGGCTTGAGAAATATACACAAACCCTCCACTTTCCATTGATTTTCTTCACCAATACTGGGTTAGAGACACCACCTAGGATATACTGACTCCCAGACGAACCTGTTGTCGATCAGCTTCTTAACTTCATCTTTAAGAGCTTCATATCTCTCTAGGTTGAAAGCCCTTCTTTTTGCTTATGTGTCGTGACCTTCGGGTCAATATTCAAATAATGGCAACTGATCTTAGGGTGTATACTGACCCTGTCTTCGTGTTTTCAAGCAAAGACATCAAGAGTTTTAGTAAGAAAATTTTTAGCTCTTCCTTAGCTTTTATGGATAGATTTCTTCCAACCTGCATTCGCTTGGAAGAGTCCTATGGGTCTACTAGGAAGCTCTCCAATTCCTCCATATGTACTATTTGAGGTTCGTAATCAATGATGCGAGGATCCAGTTCCTCCAAACTAATCGCTTTCCCAATAGCCCTCTCTTCTTCAGGGATGGTAGGTCTTTTGCATTTCCAAAGACGGTCCCTTCTTCAGGGGTATCCCCTATTTCGACATCTTCCCCTTGTTCGGGGTTTTTCCCTTATTCTAGGACATCTTCCATATCAATATTTGTAGTGATCATATTGACGCTCCTCAGCTCAACTTTCCATAGGGAGTTTGAGTAACATTCCCTTGCGCTTCTTTGATCGCCCCAAACCGTTGCAATTCCATTTTCGGTTGGAAACTTCATGCACAAATGATGAATGAAAATGAAAACCCAAAGCTCTTTCAAAGCTGGCCTCCCCAATACTCCGTGGTAAGCGGAGCGATTATCAACCACCAAAAATTCCATGAAGTGGTGAGCAGTCAAAGGTACTATCCCTATCTCTATTGCTAGAGAGATCTTACCCTTTGGGATAATGTTGTCTCCCGTGAAACCATATAATGGGAAACTCATTGGGGTCAGTTCATGGTCAACTTTCATTTTGTCAAAAGTGGTTTCAAAAATGATGTTGACCGAACTTTCATTATCCACTAACATTCTTTTTAGGCCATTACAAGCCACGACGACTCTTACCACTGGGATGTCACAATGTGGATGATGCATATTTGCTGAACCTTCTTGAGTAAATGTGATTGGTGGAATTATTCTTTCGATATGGGCTCAGTTAACTATGAAACTTGTCATAGGAGGATCTTTTGCCTCCTTGGTGTAACTTCTTTGTGAATTCCAAGTTCTCTTTCGACATATGGGCCTCCAAAGATCGTATCAATTTCTCTGATGGGCTTCGACCATCAATTGTAGGGGGCTTCACCTTTGCCTTTGTAAGTCTCTATGCCTTTCAGCATCGTCGTCCCTTCACGTTGGGGGATCATTTCGGTTTGGGCGCCTCAGCTCAGCATTCCCAGGCCGTTGAGTCTGCCTAAGAGGAGCGTCTCTTTAGACCCGCTTGCCTCTTCCCTGACTTGCACGATGATTATAGGAATGATGATATGTACAATAAACGGGTGCTTCATCCCTATTTCTAGGTTAAGCGCCTCATCATCTACCCCTTCCTCTTTGAGGGTACCTCTAATAAGGTTGGTCTTGATGCATTTCAACACTAGAGTTTACTTCCTCATAAGCTAAAGTAGGTACGGCATCGAGCTTCGTGACGGCCAGTGCTTGTATATGATTGAAAGGGGTCTGGTGATCCATCAAATGGGAGGCATGACCTTTTTCCCTTTACATTTGTGGAGGGGGAGTCTTTGGCTGGCCATGTTCCTATGATCTTTCAATTCTTCATCGAGGATTTCGGGCTTATCATTTTCAGTAGGGCATAATACGTGGTAGGATCCTCGTTTTGCACATCCCTCCAGAAGAGAGAATTTATGTCCAAACCTCCCCTTAGGACAATTAGAGCTTCCCTATCTGTTACTTGCACACAGTAGGTAATTCGCAGTGTTGTTGTCATATATATTGCAAACGTTGAATTGGTCTTTCGCCTTCCTTACAGTAACGACCCTTTTTTTTAAATCTGAAATCGCTACTGAAATGAGATATCTCAACCAACCACTTAGTGAGACACTTGGCATGCTGGTAAAATTTTCTCCAAAATATATGGATGACCATTTGACTCATTCTACAATAATTCTACTATAATTCCCATCACGTGGCTTCTCATAACTTTCTCTCTCCTTTATTTTTTTTATTATTATATTCTCTTTCTGTATTTGACAAAATCAATTACTAATTACCCACAACTTGCTTTAACACGTGTCAGCCATTCAAGTTTCTAAACTCATTAAATAATTCAATTAAAATACAATTCATACAATATCTTTCAACCTTGATATATTGGGTTTCGCTAATCCAAATTAACTTTTTCTCGAGCATAATATACATGATTAATTACGATTTATCCAACGAATCCAACATTCATATACTTACCATTACTCCATCAATACCTAAATATTTGACACAATCAAAAATTGAAATTTAATATATATGTCACTTTAGTTCCTAACTTCAAAATATTAAAAATATAGCATATAAAATAATTAATTCTATTTTATATAAAAAAAAATTGGAACTTTACAATCTTCACTTCTTAAATATTTTCGTCCTCAAAAATTACCTTGGATAATAGAAGAGTTCTGGATACTTGGTCTTAAGCTCCTCTTCATTCTCCCAATTCGACTCCTCAAATCCATGATTTCTCCATTGGACATTGACCAAGGGAACTTCTCTATTTCCAAGTTGGTGCACCTTTCTATCCAAAATCATTGTCGAAATTTATTCATATGATAAGTCTTTTTGTATCTCTAATATTTGATAGCTCACCACATGATTGGGATCATAACTGTATTTTCTGAGCATCGAAACATGGAACACATTATGCACTGTTGCAAGTTCAGGTGGTAAGGCAAATCGATAAGCCACGACACCAATCTTTTCAAGAATTTCGAAAGGTCCTAAGCTTTGGGGTGTCGTATCCACAGGGAGATGGAAATTTATTCAAAAGATCAAAAACTTAGGGTTCCTGTGAATTTGATGAATAAAATTTGTTTATTGCGTAAAAATGTAAATGCCACCGGAAGTAAAAATAGAATTTAATGTTATATGTAAAATAGTGAAGTTTCGAAATTCCCTCAAATAGATTGGATCAATCAACATCAAAAATTCATGCATGCTCTACTCAATTAGAAGTTTTTATCCTAATTTTCTAATCGGATGATTTAATAATATAAACCAATTTAATTCCACACGTAATCCTAAAATTTACGTTTCCCAAATCACAATCCTACATTAATTTATTGAAATCAGATTCAAAAAGCCACATATATTTATAACATATAGCAGTAATTAAATCACACCAATAAATGATTTGAAATTAAAACTTAAACCAATTTTAATTATTCAATGGAAGAAATATGATTAAATCAATGAAAAACTGAATAAAAGCTAAGTTAAACTCAAATCTGATTCAAAGTAAGGAAAACATAAATCCTAAAATTATTTAAATATTGAAAAACACATTACATGAGTAAATGATGTCGAAATATCCAAATCCAATTGAGTTCATTCGTGGCTTTACCAATATTTTTAGCTCTCCATGTGTTTCTTGAGTCAAAAATATGGAAGAAAGGTGTAAAATCCGGCTTCCAGGCGTTCTCCGGCGTTTTGGAGTGTATTTAGAGTTGAAAAGTTGAGAAAGAAATTGTTTCCATAAGAGTTTGACGTAAATTAGAAAATTGGAAATCGTGCCTCATAAATACTCTATGCGACCGCATAGTTATAGGTGATGCGGTTGCATAGAAGGCTGGAATTGGCCACTGAGAGTCTCTGAAGGGTTCTATGCGACCACATAGAAATAACCCTATGCGACTGCATAGGTTTAGAATTTTTTTACCGGACAGTTTCAGTATTCTTTGTCATAACTTTCTCTCCCGCTATCCAATTGAGGTGATTCAAGATGTGTTGGAAAGATAACTCAAAGAGCTATAATTTTCTTCAGATATCATCTTCGACTTCTATCATTTTCCATATCAAAAATTGGTCTCAATATGAGGCTGAAAATCGGTGCAAAACTTTTCAACTTGATAGTTGATATGTGATAGTTTTTTTATTATGTTTCATCCCTTTGGCTTCTTTCCTAATTCAATTGATGCCTAACACTCTCAAATCTTCATATCTTCATTTTGTCTTCCAAACCATCTTTTGAATATTGCAATTTTGTCCCTAAACTTCCGTTTTCCTCTAGTTTGACCATTTTCACTTGTTTCTCCTCAATTTCGCTGCATTTATCACTTTGTCCTGTAAAACATGAAAAACATGAATTGCATAGAATTAAACTATATTTCAACATATTAATCAACAATTGCTCATATTTTGACAGTAAAATAAGTATGTAAAAATGCACTTATCAGGTCCAGTGAACCGTGGTCTCAACTTGCCCTTGTTACCAAATCTCAAAACACCCTTCATTGGTGCTACCTTCAGAAAAACTTTGTCGCCCACAACAAATTCCAAATCCTTTCTTCTACCATCGGCATAACTTTTCTGTCGGTCTTGTACTGTTTTTATTCTTACTCTAATCTTATCAACCGCTTCAACAGTTCGTTCGATGATTTAAGGACCTAAAATTATATTCTCTCCGACTTCATCCCAATGGATAGAAGATCTGCATTTCTTACCATAAAGACCTTCGCATGGGGCCATGCCTATAGTGGCATGAAAACTATTATTGTAAGCGATTTCCACTAATGGCATATGTGATTCCCAACTACCACCAAGATCCAAAACACATGCTATCAACATATCTTCAAGAGTTTGAATGGTTCTTTCTGTTTGTCTATCTGTCTGTGGATGATAAGCAGTACTAAACTTCAATTTCGTCCCCATGACTGCTTGCAAGCTTTTTCAAAACTTTGATGTGAATCTCGGGTCTCTATCTGAAACAATGGTGACTGAAACTCCATGTAATCTTACTATCTCTCTGATATATAACTGTGCGAGTTGCTCCATATTAAAATTCACCTTGATTGGCAGAAAATGGGCCAACTTCGTCAAGTGATCAATCACCATCCAAATAGCATTGTGACCTCTTGCTGATCTAGGAAAACCTACCACAAAATCCATTACTATGTGTTCCTATTTCTATTCTGGAATATCCAACGGTTTCAGTAGTTCTGATGGCCTTTGATGTTCTTGCATTGACCTGCTAACAGACAATACATTTCTCCATGAACAGACCAATTCATTTCTTCATGTTTCTCTACCAAAATGTATCTCGAAGATCTCAGTACATTTTTGTACCGCCTGGATGTACAGCATAAAGGGGTGGAGTGAGCCTATTCCAATATCTCGTTCCTTATGCTCTCATCCTTAGGTACATACAACCTTCCTTTAAAAGTTAGTGTGTTATCTGCAGATACTTCAAATCCTTTATGTTTGTTTGTACCAACCTCAGCCTTAATCTTCTTCAAAAATGGATCATTATCATGTGCTTCCTTGATTCGATCCCGAAGAGTAGGTTGAATCATGAACGCTTTTATTGTTGATGTAGTCTGGGCCGACGGAGTGATGACTTCTAATCTTAGTTTCTCAAAGTCTTTTATCAAATATTCCTGCACTGTGGGTAGAACTGCTAACCGTGATCATGTCTTCCTACTTAAGGCATCCGCGACTACATTAGCCTTACCCGGATGGTAAAGGATTGTACAGTCATAATCCTTCACTAATTTCAACCATCTTCTCTGCCTCATATTTAGTTCCTTCTGGGTGAAGAAGTGCTTGAGACTCTTGTAGTTTGTATAGATTTCACACTTCCCACTATAGAGGTAATGACGCCATATCTTTTGAGCGTAAACTACCGCTGCAAGCTCCAAATCGTGCATTAGAAAGTTTTGTTCATACTGCTTCAACTGTCTCGAGGCATAAGCAACCACTTTTCCATGTTGCATCAGAACACAGCCCAAACCCTGCTTGGAGGCATCGCTGTAAATTACAAATCCATCAGAGCTTTCAGATATCGTCAATACAGGAGGAGAAACTAATCTCTGCTTGAGTTCTTGAAAATATTTTTCACATTTTTTCGTCCACTGAAACTTTGCACCCTTTCTAGTCAACTAAGTCATTGGCCCTACTATTTTTAAGAGACCCTCAATAAATCTCCTATAATAGCTGGCCAATCCCAAGAAACTGTGAACTTCACCCATATTGGTCAGTCTACGCCTATTTGTTACTGCTTCCACTTTTATTGGGTCTACCTTAATACCCTGAGCGATAATCACGTGACCAAAAAAATCCACTCGATCGAGCCAAAATTTGCACTTTTTGAATTTGGCATATAATTTTTCTTTCCTTAAGGTTTCGAGTGTTACTCGAAGTTATTCCTCATGTTGCTGCTTATCTTTGGAGTACACCAATATATTGTCAATAAATACTATGACAAACTGGTCTAGGTATTTATGGAACACTCGATTTATTAGATCTATAAACATAGCTGGAGCATTGGTCAAACTAAAAGGCATGCCAGTGAATTTATAATGTCTATAACGAGTCTTGAAAGCAGTTTTGGGTATGTTGCTTGCCTTAACTTTCAACTGATGATACCCCAACCTCAAGTCGATTTTCGAAAATATCATTGCACCCCTTAACTAGTCGAATAAATCTTCTATTCTTGGTAGTGGGTATCTATTCTTGATAGTCAAATTATTCAACTCCCTATAGTCAATACACATCTGCATACTCACATCCTTCTTCTTCACGAAAAGTACTGGAGCGTCCCAAGGAGATACACTCGGTCGAATGAAACCTTTCTCCAGCAATTCCTCCAATTGTAACTTCAATTCTTGGAGTTCTTTCGGTGTCATTTGGTACGGGGCCTTAGATACTAGTGCTGCTCCTGGAACCAAGTCAATTGTAAATTTCACTTGCCTGTCTTGTGGAATAACTGGTAGATCTTTCGAAAATACATCTGCAAAGTCTCGCACAACGTTATCATTAACGATTGTTTCTATATGTTTAGAACCGATGATATTAACTAGGAATCCCTGACACGACTCCTTCTGCAACATCTTTTCCACTTGAAAAGCCGACACAAGACGAGGTAAAGACTTGAACTTTGCTCCGAAAAAACGGAACTCTTCCTCTCCTGGTCTATGAAATAATACTTCATTCTCATGACATCGAATGGTCGCATGATTGAGTCCCAACCAGTTCATGCCTAAGATAACATCAAAATATTTCATCTCCAAGAGGTATAAGTCTGTATGTAGTACTTTCCCATCAATCTCTAACTTTATAACTTTAGTCATTTGATTTGTACAAATAGTTATTCCTGAAGGGATGCTAACCACTAATTCATTATTTGTTTAGACTCAGCGACGAAGGATGTAGAGATAAAAGAATGTGTAGCACCAGAGTCGAAAAATACATAAGCAGGTACATCAGATAATAACAGGATACATGTTATCGTAATTATATTGTTAAATTTAGTGACGGAAGATGCAAAGTCAAGAACATGAACATGTACTTCAAATAATAATCAAATATCTACTATCACATTCGGATTCTGATCCGCCTCCTACTGATTCAGTGCGAAAACTCGAGCATTCTCTTTCTTGTGCTTGTCCTGTTCATCATCCTTCTTTTTTGGAGGTTGTGTATAGTGTAGATCAATGTGTCCTGGTTTACTTTACCACACCGAAAACACATGTTATTTCCAAGTAAGCATTCACCTCTATGGAGTTAATTACATTTAGGACAATGTGTAATACTCCCACTTGCCCCATCAATACGAACTCCTGGGCTTGGTCTTTTATTCTGCCAATTACGTCTGTCCTTACTTTGATCATTCAACTTTCTTTTTCCCAATGGCTCCTTGCTTTGCTGGGCATACTATTCAAATGTTGTCCTCCGATAAGAAATAGCATAAGCCATCTCTAACATTTCACGATATGAAGTAAAACGATTGTACATAATGATCATCTCGATCTCTATGCGTAGTTCATTTTCGAACCTCCTGATCTTCTTAACTTTGGTATCCACCAAGCGCGGGGCATATCTTGAGAGTTGCTCAAACCACCTCTCGTAATCAGTAAGCGACATGTTTCCCTGTCTGAGTTGCAAAAACTCTGATTCCTTGAAGTCTCTTAAAGCCTGTAGGAAGTACTTTGCCATCACTTCATCCTTAAACCGTTCCCAAGTCAGGTTACATTGTTGCTCTTTGATTCTAGTGTGTGAGACAGATTCCCACTAGTGACCAGCTGCTCCAATCAACGTGAATTCTGCATATAGTACCTTCTGTGCATTCGTGCAAGTAATGTGTCGAAATATGCGCTCCAAGCCTCTTACCCACTCTTCGACAGCTAGTGGGTCGGAATTATCGTCGAAGGTAGAAGGTTTGTACCCGAAACCGCTCAACCACTGAGACGGCTCTAGGGACAGATGGAGGTGCATTCTGCTGTGGTGGCACACTTTTGGGTGGAGGTGCTTGATTCTGCCCGCTTAACTCTTGTACCGCCCATAACAAGTCACGCGTCGATTCATACGTGTAGGTTGGGCTATTTCTTAAAATTTAATACCAAGTCACTGTCACATTCTAGTACTAATTCTGACATGTTATACCTATATTATCGTAATGCATATCATAATTTTAGTGGAGAAACAAACGTGCATGTTTTAAAAATTTAAAGATAGGAAATTAAACGGGCGCTTCATCCCTATTTCTAGGTTCAACGCCTTGTCATCTACCCCTTCCTCTTTGAGGGTACCTCTGATAAGGTTGGTCTTGATGCATTTCTGCACAAGGGTTTACTTCCTCATAAGCTAAAGTGGGTACTACATTGAGCGTCACGGCGGTCAGTGCTTGTCCATGATTGAAAGGAGTCTGGTGATCCATCAAATAGGAGGTAGGACATTTTTCCCTTTGCATTTGTAGAGTGAGAGTCCTTGGCTGGCCATATTCCTATGATCTTTCAATTCTTCATTGATGATTTTGCGCCTTATCATTTCTAATAGGGCATCATACGTGGTAGGATCCTTATTTTGCACATCCTCCAGAAGAGAGAATTCGTGTCCAAACCTCCCCTTAGGGCGTTTAGAGCTTCCCTGTCTGTTACTTGCACATAGTAGGTCATCAAGTCAGTGGCGCGGGACAAGAAACTTTTCAGAGACTCGCATTGCTGTTGCAGCATATCTTGCAGGCGTTGAATTAGTCTTTCGCCTTCCTTACTGTAACCACCAAATTTTTTTTAAAAAAAAAAAAATCTGAAATCGCTACCAAAATTTTCTTTACAATTATAATAACTAATCATTTAAGTTGAATGTGTATGGATACCCTGAACTAATCTGCCA
>CAIGRB010002975.1:7037-20099 GCA_903798255.1 Fraxinus quadrangulata | reverse complement strand
CTATATTTCTAGTTATGTACTCGGTAGTACTATATTTCATAGTATAGTTTATAACATTTCAACTTCTCTATCATGTCCAGTATGGCAGTACGGGATATTCACGCGCTGCCTGTTTTTCTTGTTCGATGAATCTGTCAAAATTTCTGATTCTGAAACTAAACTATGGGTTTTTGAGGTTGTAATTCCTCCATAGCAACATCTTTAGTGTCGTTTTCTGTTGTTTTGTACTTGTAATACTTTGAGCAAATCAAAAAGTATCCCAAATTCACCACTTCTAAACCAGCAACCAGGTAATAAAAGTAATCCAATCTCGCCTTGTTAAGATCTTCAGACAACCAATTTTCTGTTTGTCCGACTCTCGTTGTCCGATGAACGACTGATATCAAGAAACTGCTCAAATAACTTGACATTGCGAATCCACAAAACAGGAAAGATCCTGCGAAACTGCGCATGTTTTCCGGGAACTGTTTGTAGAAGAATTCAATTTGTCCAATGACAGTGAATGCCTCAGAAATTCCTGCAATTGCCAATTGAGGTATCAGCCAGAAGCCGGACATGGACGAAATGGCACCCTTTCGTGGCACGAGGCCTAATGTGGGACGAGTTACGGCCAACGTCCTCCTGTGGTTTTCGACTAATGCTGATACAAGCATTGTGACTGTAGCAAGCACCATTCCAATCCCGATTCGCTGGAGGAGACTTATGCCTTCTTCCTTTCTTGTGATTCGTCGAAGTGAAGGGATGATGAGCCTGTCATAAATGGGAATCCATATTGTGAGGCTCAACATCGTGAAAACGTGGTAGGTTGCTGCTGGGATTTGGAATTTGCCACTTCCTAGTTGTCTGTTGCTTTGGATGGCTTGGAATACTACATATGTCTGCATTTGTGCCAGGACAACATAGTATATTATGCCTGCAATCCACATGGGAATTACTCTTACCACACATTTCACCTCTTCCACTTGCTGCATACTGCAAAGATCCCATGGATTAGCTGCTGATCCATCAGCATTGATTTCATCGTCGTCTGTGATGATTGCTGCTTTATTTAAGAACCTGAATTATGACACTTAAATTAACGAAATGTTTGATATTCATACGGGAAAGACTATAAAGTCGACCTTATGATTTAATGAAACAAGTGAACTCTACAGGCTAAAGATTGATACCTTAGTTGGTCAGAATAAGCAAGCTTTGAGTTGATTGAACTAGGTGAGAAGTGATTAAACAGATTACTCCAGGGTTGCTGCGGCAAATTCAAGTTTCTCTTCTTAAATGCAACAACTAGTGCTTGTGCCATACTTGTCAGGGGACTGCCTTCAGGCAATACTTTAACATAAATTCTGCTCCCGACGAAGAAGAAGGCACATGACAAGAACATCAGAAATGTGGGAATGCCTAATCCGATAGCCCAATTCACATTGGATTGCACGTAGACGATGATTGTCAAAGATATCATCATTGCAAAAGTGAAGGTGAAGTAGTACCAATTGAAAAAGCTGTTGATTCCTTTTCTCCCTGAATCAGTATTGGGATTGAATTGATCTGCTCCAAATGCTAAGTTACATGGTCTTATGCCACTAGCTCCAACTACCAGCAGCCCAAATGCACTAAACAAGAACGCGAGTTGCCATGGTGTTGGATCAACACATTTGCTACTCTCTTCTGCTCCACATTTAGGAGGATGTAGAGCTGAAACTGCTGCTGTTAGAGTTAGCACTAGCATCCCCTGCAATTAACGCAAAAATTATTCGAGTTTGAACAAGTTTATATTGATTCTACCGCATAGGATGAAGGATTATAAACAGAAATTGTACCAGGAAAGAGGAAACTGAAGCAATTCCGAGGGTCTTATATCGGCCTAGATAAGTATCGGAGAGAAAGGCACCAAACAGAGTTCCAAAATTGCAAGTTCCATTGAAGATATTGATGAGATTAGTGGCAGAAATAGAGCTCATGTTGAACACTGTACTAAGGTACACCAACATGTTAGAAGATGTTCCCATTGTTCCCAGCTTCTCAAATGTCTCATTGCCTGCAAGGCAAAATTTTGGTAACATCAGTAAAATTAGCTCAAATGTCAAAATTAGTAANGTTCCCAGCTTCTCAAATGTCTCATTGCCTGCAAGGCAAAATTTTGGTAACATCAGTAAAATTAGCTCAAATGTCAAAATTAGTAAATATTTCACAAAATTCATGAACATTCACTAGATGCAATCTTAGTCGAGAGAGCACTGGAAAATTTTCTAAAACCAGTGAGGGAAGCTTGCACAAAACGCGACTCTAAGAAAAGATCATTTGATACAAATTTAATATGCAACAACAAAACGAAGCTAAGATTTCAACACTTTTGTGGAAATTTACCTATAACAAAAGGCATGGCTTTGACTCCTCTATAATTAGGATCTTTTTTAGTAACAGCAACCTCATTTTTCTCCATGATTAGAGAACAAGAACACCGTTTTTCTCTTTTCTGAGTGTCCTGAGTTCTACTTTTCAAAGGTTCTTTTTCTTTTACGTTGTATGAATGGCGCAAGGCAAGAGAGCGAGTAGAAGTCTATTTATAGAGGGTGAACATGACAAAATTGTTACCACCTCCATGTGATAGAAGATGCGTTGTGGGCAACTGGTTGCACGCGGATTGGTGTGACCGTGTGAGATTTTTAAGCATGTGTTGGCCACGCAAATGCTATACCAAGTTGCAAGGTAGGACAAAATGATTAGCACAAAATCTTTCAACAAAATATGAAAATTAGGACTGATTTTTTTTTTTTTTTTTTAACAAATTGTGATTAAAAACAATGCCTACCAAGAGTGAAAAGAAAACAATGATAAGATAATTTTTATTTTTGTTTATTAAAGTGATTAAAGAGACAACGACTACATAGAAAATTTTGATATTCACCAACCGTTGGATGCGGAACTACCATCACATACAATGTGGTGCTACTTAGCGTTATTCTAGTTTGTTTGTTTATGTTGAACATAGCGTAAAACCTCTATAAAAAAATAAATGTTAGGAACAAGAAAAAATATTACTCATTTATCAACATATTAAGAGCTTGTTTGAGGTAAAACCTCTATAAAAAAATAAATGTTAGGAACAAGAAAAAATATTACTCATTTATCAACATATTAAACGCTTGTTTGAGCCAAATTTTTTCTAGTTAATGCTATGCAATGGATGGTGAGAACTTATCCTAGTGAAAATCATACGTTAATAGAATATTTAACTGGTGAAGGGATTATTCAATGGGTACTGAATATGACTAGCCCTGGTTTGTTCTTCAAGATTGTTGAGATTTGGGTTCCAAATAACCAAATAATCCGGGCTCAATTTCAATCCAAATCAACACCACAATCCGACCAAAACTCCCATCACCGGTTGCTCACGGGTTTGCCCCTCAAGGGCTCGATGAGAAGAAGGAGGCCTCAATGGACATAGCTCAAATGTCAAAATTAGTAAAATATTTCGCAAAATTCATGAACATTAACTAGATGCAATCTTAGTCGAGAGAGCACTGGAAAATTTTCTAAAATCAGTGAGGGGAGCTTGCACAAAACGCGACTCCAAGAAAAGATCGTTTGATACAGATTTAGTATGCAACAACAAAACGAAGCTAAGATTTCAACACTTTTGTGGAAATTTACCTATAACAAAAGGCATGGCTTTGACTCCTCTATAATTAGGCTCTTTTTTAGTAACAGAAACCTCATTTTTCTCCATGATTAGAGAACAATAACACTCTTTTTTTTCTCTTTTCTGAGGGTCCTAAGCTCTACTTTTCAAAGGCTCTTTTTCTTTTACGTTGTATGAATGGCACAAGGCAAGAGAGGGAGTATAAGTCCATTTATAGAGGGTGAACATGACAAAATTGTTGCGACCTCCATGTGATAGAAGATGCGTTGTGGGCAACTGGTTGCACGCATATTGGTGACCGTGTGAGATTTTTAAGCATGGGTTGGCCACACAAATGTTATTCCAAGTTGCAAGGTAGGACAAAATGATTAGCACAAAATTTTTCAACAAACTATGAAAATTAGGACTGATTTTTTTTTTGTTTTTTGTGAACAAATTGTGATTAAAAACAATGCCCACCAAGAGTGAAAAGAAAACAATGATAAGATAATTTTTATTTTTGTTTATTAAAGTGATTAAAGAGACAATGACTACATAGAAAATTTTGATATTAACCAACCGTTGGATGCGGATCTACCATCACATACAATGTGGCGCTACTTAGCGTTATTCTAGTTTGTTTGTTTATCTTGAACATAGAGTAAACCTCTATAAAAAAAATAAACGTTAGGAACAAGAAAAAATATTACTCATTTATCAACATATTAAGAGCTTGTTTGAGCCCAACTTTTTCTGGTTAATGCTATGTAATGGATGGTGAGAACTCATCCTAGTGAAAATGATACGTTAATAGAATATTTAACTAGTGAAGGGATTTCTCAACGGGTATTGAATATGACTAGCCCTTGTTTGATCTTCATTATCTTAAAATTCATTTTTTTATCAGATTTATTTTCAAGCATACATTTTCACAATAAAATATTTTGCACGTAAACTTATTATTATTATTTTTTTTACATTTTAACTACATATTCTTCAAAAATTCACTAATACAGAATGTATTATCAACAAAAAATAGGCTCAAACACATGCTAAAGATCATGATTTAATTTAGATGATAGTTATGCTTTGCCCACTATTTCTCCTAAAGAAGTATTTCAAACATCTTAACCTTAAATAATTATTTCTAACAAAATAAAAATGTACCAAATGTGGTATGTGAATTATAAAACACTAGGGATGATGTTGAGTTTAGTTTGATTAAAAAAAAAAAAAAAGTAAGCAACTTTATATGCACATTTTTAGAAAAAACTGAATTGAAAAAATAGAAATTGTCAAGTAAAAATTCCCTTAATATGTGTCATAAAATTTTACGAAATCAACTATTATTTTATATTTTCATTGAGTCCTAAAGAATATTTTAATAAAATTATTCTCTTATGCATTTAGCTAATATCGATGCTTTATTATAATAAATTGCATGCAAGTGAATTTTTTTTCCCTCAAATATTTGATGACACGTACATCTCATGTAAATGAGCATATATGAAATTTGAACTTAGGATGTTTATCTGTTATAGTATAGCACTGAATCTTTGGAATTAAATAGTTTAAATTGGTTATTAAATGGAGTTTTGGCAAGCAATTTTGCCAAATCTGAGGTCTTTTTAGGTTGGTATATCTAATAATGGATTTGATCAGGTGGCAATTAATTCTTGCTTTGGAGATTATAATGATATACTCCCTCAAATCTCATAAAAATAGATTTGACTTCTTTTTTTCTTTGTCCTAAATTATAAGTCACTTTCTTCACTTGAGAGTTTAATTGATTTCTTAGTTTTCTAATATGTCTCTATTTAATATATCATGTTATCAACAAATATAAATTACTCATATTTGAACTCACTATTCTTTAGGTGTATAAGGGTATATTAGAAAAAAATGTAAGAATGGACAATGCTACATGTAGATCAAGGATTACTAATGCCTTACCGAAGCCATATGATACTCTATCGTTAGTCAATTTAAAAAACAATCAGTTTTTTTCCTATACAAATAGCATAATCTTTTTCAACTATATTAATTACATTTTTTTAATATGTGTGAAAATGAAAAAAATGTATTTATTTATGGGACAAAGGAAATATTAAATTAGTTAAACAAACAAACATGTGAATTATAACAAGTCCCCGAAAAAAAAGTATAAAATAAAATTTTTGAAGTGTAATACGTGGAAATAAATCACACGCCAACAAGCTTTGATTATTTTATATAGAATTTCACTTCTCTATGAGCATCTCCAATAGTAGCATAAAATTGAGTGTAAATTGACGTCTTCAAAATCATTTTTATGTTTTCATTTACATTTCAATGGATCTAAATTCAATTATGCTCCAACGAAATGATCTAGAAAAATTTGGTGCAAGTGGGTTAATAACTTTTATCTCTTGTGGGTCGGTAGATGTAAAATATGTATATCTTTTTTTTTTCATTTTCTGTCAAAATACACTTACATTTTTCTTTGCATTTCTCCATTGAATGTGTTCGGCAACTTTAAAGATTTGAATTACAATTTAGATCTTTTTTTTTTTTTTCCATTTTAGATCTAATTTATAGCATGACTTAGAGTATCTCCAAATCATGGTGTAAAATAGATTATAAATTGGTATATACAAATGGATAAAACTACTTTGACAGAAGAATTTGACAAAAAATTTGACAAAAAATTTGTTGATTGGATGGAAAAATTGATTGTTTTTAAAACTATCCAATGATAGAATGCCACGTGGCATTATGTCAAACTTTATGTTAATCTTGATATTCATGTAGCATGATTGTATCCAAAATCACTTTATATCCTCAATTACATTCCGGTAGATCTAAACTCAAATTTCACCACAATGAGATGATCTAACTCACTTTTTGCCTTTAGTAGATGTACCAAAAAAAAAATATACAAATTTACTTTTTTTTTTCCCTTACATTTTCGACCAAAAAAATGAATTTAGATCTTCTCTTATATATTTCTATTTGTTAGGTTCTCAACAACTTTAAAGATCTAAATTAAATATTAAAATTTATTTTACACCAAAATTGAAAATGACATTGTGGGCTGTGATGCCAGTATCCAGTCTACTTTAGGCAATGATGATTTGGCCTTTCGGCCCATTCCATAATATCCTATTTAAATTGAAGTGAGCCCAAGTTTACCAGGCCCAATATTCGGTCCATTAAGTTAAATTTGGTAGATTTTTTCTGAGCCATTAGATGTGTGGTTGCCAATCTCGAGGCCTTGATATTTGTTGGGTATTCTAATTTCTAAGGGTTTCGAGAATCATTCTACTCTTTCTGGCTTTTGTTTTCTCTCGTTTTTCTAGAGACTTCCGTATTTTCTTGTTCGTTCATCTCCTTCTAGAATGCTTTCTCTTGAATCTGTTTCAAGTGAGTGATTTTTGTGTGAGGCGTGTCTATGATTGATAGATATCCATTTTTTGGTCTCACTGGAGAAACCTCTATTTACATGGTGGTTCGTAAGGGTTACTGTGTGTGACTTGGGCCTCACCGTGTTGAAGGATTTGGTTATGAGCCTAGGATCTATGAGATCTTCGATGTTCACTGGTTATTGTGTATAGTTTGATGTATTAGGATTTGTAAAGTCTTCGATCTGTAATTTGTAATTCGATCTTTGTATAACAGTGGTATTAGAGCCTTAGTAGGCTGTTCTTGGGGCTTTGATTGAGATTTGGAGCCTAGAAAATTAATTTTCAGTCTCCAATTCTTGGATCTCCTGAAAATTTGAAAACCCTAGTTCTTGATCCTTTGATTCTTGAAGGTTTTGGTGTGCCCTGGTTTTGGTACTGTGACTGGAGGTGACTGTTGGTGCTTGTGTTCCTTTTTCTGGTTCGATTGAGTGATTCCATGTATTGGGGCCTTTCGATTCTTGATTCCTTTTGTGGTCTCTAGTGGAACACCATCACTCTGTTGTGACTTTATGTCCCTTTGCTATACCGAGATTGTTGAGTTGGTAGCTAATCATTAGCTATCATCTGGTTTGCACAATCTAACCTTGAACTGTATCTTTCTTGTGTCTGATTCATTCTTAACTATTCTATAATTGTGGAGTGATCAAGTTGAGCCTTAACCTGGGAACAAGATTCTCACGGAATCCTAGTGAACTTGATCATTCTTGGAACATCGCAGCTTTTGTCTTTTGATTATGCCCTACTGTATAATTGTTCATACTTGATTTTATATTGTTTGATACATATTCTTGTTTCTGTTTTGTATTGTTACTTATAATCCTTTTGTACATTCTAAATAGCTATGAGTATTTTTGCTGCCTATTCACCGTGAACTATTCTTCTTTTATTTGTTTGTGTAGATCAAATTACTTGCTCATACGTATTTTAAGTTGTCATAGTTTTACTATTTTCTTGAATTACTTTGTGTTATTTCTTAAAAATAAAATCATGACACATGCTTTTGAATTTGATATTTTTGATGGAAAATGGGATTTTTCCCATTTGGCAACAAAAGATTAAAGAAGTTTTAGTTCATTAAAAGATTTCTAAATTTATAACACAAACTTTTCCTGAAACTATGACTGTTGATCAGATTCTTGAAGCTGATGAACTTGCATATGCATCTATTATCTTGCATTTATCTGATCAAGTGTTAAGGAGAGTAGGTAAACAAGAGAATGTTAAAGCCTTATGGGATGAGTTAGAGAAACTGTACTTAGCTAAGTCCTTACCCAATAAGTTGTTCTTGTTAGAAAGGTTTTTCAATTTTAAATTAGATACCTCTAATGACATAGAAGATAATCTTGATGTTTTCAATAAACTGATTCAAGATATCACTAATGCTGGTCATAAAGTCTCTGATGAGTATAAGGTTGTTGTGTTGTTAAATTCCATTCCTGAAACCTATAAAGATGTTAAGGCTGCCATAAAATATGGCAGAGATACCCTGACTTCTGAATTGTTATAAACTCTTTGAGGAGTAAAGAGCTTGAACTTAGGTTTGAGAGAGGGAATGAGGGGCCTGAGACTCTGTTTGTGAGAGAGAGGACTCAAAGTAGGTTTAATGGGAACCATGAAGGCATTAACAATCAGGGGAACAATAATAAGAATAAGTTTAAGGGTAGGAGCAGGTCTGAGTCTAATAATGGGAATAAGAAGTGCTATGGGTGTGGAAAAATTGGTCATTTTATAAAAGACTGTTTTAAGAGGAAAAATGAGATAAAAAATAAAGGGATGGATGAAGGAAATCTGGTGGAACCTAATGATCCTAACTCTGTTGATGTCTATGTTGTGACTGAACCTTCTCCTGACTATGACTCTGCCAATATTGTTGATAGTGAGAATCAGATCCATGAATGGATCTTAGATTCTGGTTGCACTTTCCACGTCTCCTAAAAGAAACTAGTTTAATTCTTTTAAGGAGGTAAATGGTGGAGAAGTTGTGATGGGCAACAATATTGCTTGTAGAGTTGAAGGCATAGGTGAGATTACATTGAAATTTGAAAATGGTTATATCTTTACCTTAGAAAGGATAAGATATGTTCCTGAATTACTAGGAACCTGATTTCAATGAGAAGTCTGGATGATTTAGGTTTACTTGGTAAAGTGGGTGATGGTTTATTAAAGGTGATGAAATGATCTCTTGTGATATTTAAGGGCATTAAGAGAAATGAGATTTATGTTGCTAAGGCTAGTGCTATGATTAGTGGGTTGGCTGAGTCTTCTAACGTTGATCTTAATGCCACTTTAAAGTGGTACAAGAGGTTGGCTCATATAGGTGAAAATGGCCTAAGTATCCTTCATTGGAAGGGTATTTTTGGAAATGATTCTATTTCTAGAATTCTTTTATGTGAAAACTGCACTTTAGGAAAGCAGCACAGGTTGTATTTTAACACAGGAAACCACATATCTACTTCTGTCTTTAAATATGTTCACTCTGATTTGTGGGGGCCCTTATCCACTATCACTCAAGGGGGAAGTAAATATTTCTTTCTTTAATTGATGACTATTCTAGGAAGGTTTGGGTTTATTTGCTGAAACACAAATCTAAGACTTTTGAGAAGTTTAAGACTTGGAAACTAGTAATAGAAAACCAAACTGGGAAGAAAATTAAGATTCTTAGGACTGACAATGACCTAGAGTTCAGTAATGCTGAGTTTGACATTTTCTGTTCTGAGAATGGTATTAGGAGACATAAAACTGCTCCTTATGCCCCTCAGTAGAATGGGGTAGCTGGGAGGATGATTATGACTTTATTAGATAAGGTTAGGTGCATGCTTGTTGGGTCAGGTGTGCCCAAAACCTTATGGGGGGAAGCCTTGTTGACATCCACTTACATTGTTAATAGAATCCCTTCTAGTGCGCTAGGTGATAAGACACCTGAAGAGCAATGGATTGGATCTGTACCAGATTACTCACATCTGAGAGTGTTTGGATGTACTGCCTATTCTTACTAAAATTTAGGAAAATTAGAACCTAGGGCCCATAAATGTGTTTTCTTGGGTTATCCTGATGGGGTGAAGGGTTATAGGCTGTGGAGTAGAGAATCTAGTGGTTTTAAGATCATTATCAGCAGAAATGTTATTTTTGATGAGCAATAAATGCCCTGTTTGATGGGAAAAGGGTCTGATAAGTCTATAGAAGGGGTAGGGAGCGATAAGACCAAGCTGCAAGTGGAGCTTGACTTGCCTTCTCAATATACTGATGTTGAACAAGTTGAAACAGAGGCTGAAAATGATGTTTTAGATAATGATAGAGAAGAAAATGATGTTTAGGATGTTGTGGAAGAGTGAGGTGTTGAGGGTAGTGACTATCAATTGACAATGGATAGAGTTAAGAGAGAGATTAGAGAACCTATAAGGTATAGAGACTACCTAACTTTAGCCTTACTTTCTTATGAGGATCTGGCCTTTAGGGAGCCTAAATCCTATGAAGAAACTATGTCTAGTCAGCAATCTAAGAAATGGAAGATTGCTATGAATGATGAGATGGACTCCTTGATTAAGAATGGGACTTGGATTTTGGTTCCCAGACCTGCAGGTAAATCCCTTTGTAGATTGCAAGTGGATTTTTAGTATTAAAGAGGGTAACACTAATAAGGTGCCTATAAGATTTAAGGCTAGACTAGTGACTAAGGGTTTTACTCAAAAGGAAGGATTAGACTATAATGAGATTTTTTTCCTGTGATTAAGTATACTACCATTAGAGTTATGTTAACTCTTGTTGCTCATTATAATCTTGAACTTGAACAAATTGATGTAAAAATCGCATTTTGCATGGTGATCTTGATGAAGTGATTTATATGAAACAACCTCTTGGCTATATTGATAAATCAAAATATGATCATGTTTGTTTGTTAAAAAGATCCCTATATGGTTTGAAGCAATCACTAAGACAATGGTACATAAGGTTTGATACTTATGTTTCTTCTGTTGGTTTTATTAAAAGTGAATTTGACCATTGTTTGTATTTTAAAAGAGATGATAAAAATGCTATTATTGCTTTCATACTCTTGTATATGGATGATATACTTTTAATTGGACATAACATGTATGTCATTAATGAAATTAAAAGATCTTTGAATGCTGAATTTGAAATGAAAGATCTTGGGCATGCTAAAAAGATTTTAGGCATGGAGATTTCTAGGAAAATGCATTATAGAATTCTGATTTTGAAACAAACTGCATACATTGATAAATTGGTTGCTAGATTTACTATACTTGATTCAAAATCTACGTCTGTACCTCTTGCCGCCATTTTTAATTGAGTAAAGACCAATGTCCTGTTAATAAATCTGATGTTAAACAAATGGAAAAGATCTCCTATGCTAATGCTATAGGATTTGTGATGTATACCATGGTTTGTACTAGACCTGATGTAGCTCGTGCTATCAGTAATCTTAGTAGATTCATGGCTAACCCTGGTTTAGAACATTAGACTGCATTAAAATGTTATTAAGGTACTTGAAAGGTTCTCACATTTAGGATTGTGCTTTAGTGCTTGCAATGATGGTGTAGTGCTTAAAGGTTTTCTTGATTCTGACTTTGCTGGAAATGTTGACAATAGAAAATCTACTATAGCTTATGTTTTTACTTTGTGTGGAATATGTATTAGTTGGAAATCACAATTGCAACCTGTTGTAGCCTTGTTTACCACTGAGGTTGAATATGTGGTTGCAACAGAGGCCATAAAGGAGGCTTTGTGGCTTAAAGGCCTACTGTCTGAAATAAATGAATTGTCTAATCCTGTTGCATTATATTCTGACCGTCAAAGTGCTATACATTTATGCAAAAACCCAAATTTTTCATGAAAGAACTAAACATATTGATGTCAAGTTACATTTCATAAGAGATATTGTTGCTAAAGATTATTACTTGAAAAAATTGCTACTCAATTTAACCCAGCTGATATAGGTACTAAGGTACTGCCTTTAGCCAAGTTTAAATCTTATTTGCAAATGTTGAAAATTGATACTGGGTAATTTATTGAGTGCAGGTTCCAATTCTGAATTTTTTGATGCTTTGGAGGCTGATCACTGGGAGCTGTTTTACCTATTGGAGTGTAGAATTAGCTGCCTGATTGACCACTGGCATCAAGGTGGAGATTATGGACTGTGATGCCAGTATCCAATCCACTTTTGGCAATGATGATTTGGCCTTTCAGCCCATTCCATAATATCCTATTTAAATTGAAGTAAGCCCAAGTTTACCAAGCCCAATACCCGGTCCATTAAGTTAAATTTGGTAGAGTTTTTCTGAGCCATTGGATGTGTGGTTGCCAATCTCAAGGCCTTGATATTTGTTGGGTATTCTAAGGGTTTCGAGAATCATTCTATTCTTTCTGGCTTTGGTTTTCTCTCTCGTTCTTCTGGAGACTTCTGTGTTCTTTTGTTCGTTCATCTCCTTCTATAATGCTTTCTCTTGAATCTATTTCAAGCGAGTGATTTTTGTGTGAGGTGTGTCTGTGATTGGTAGATATCCATCTTTTGGTCTCATTGGAGAAACCTCATTTTACTTGGTGGTTTGTGAGGGTTACTATGTGTGACTTGGGCCTCACCGTTTTGAAGGATTTGGTTCTGAGCTTAGGATCTATGAGATCTTCGATGTTCAGTGGTTATTCTGTATAGCTTGATGTATTAGGGTTTGTAAAGTCTTCGATCTGTAATTTGTAATTCGATCTTTGTATAACAGACATAATTTAATACATCTCCCATGACTGCAACCTATGCTAGCCTTGGTAGCTGCATGGGGGACGTTAAGGAGCTCTATATTAGTAAGACGTCGAATTTGTTAGGTCTATGTTCACGAAAAATATGTTTCGAATTTAAATCACCGCAAGTGCACGGTTCGTTGACAAGTAATAAAGTGGAAATCCTAGAATTTCGAGTATCGTTCCCACGAGGATTGATTTAACTTGATTTTTATTATCGCGACCTTAACCGAATCTATCAAATTTGAGATG
>CAIGRB010002965.1:18382-45185 GCA_903798255.1 Fraxinus quadrangulata | reverse complement strand
CTATTAATATCATGAGAGGATGGATCTATACGAATAAGTTCAGACTTAGTCAGATCATGAATATTATTAAAGATTGAAAATAATAGGATATGCTCAAGAAACACAATAAGACGAGAATCATAGAATTTTAGTGATAACCCTTTTGGCCCTATCCATAACCTAGGAAAACACAGAGAGCAAAGTGAGATGTCAACTTACTACATTCGACTTCAGGATGAAGAACAAAACAAGCACATCGAAAGACTCTCAATGAGAAATAATTAGGAGATGCCCAAACAATATTTCAAAGGGTGAAAAACCTGAAGTGTGAGAAGATGAAATCTTATTAATTAAGGAAATAACGGTGAGAAGTACTTCTCCCCAAAATTGACTGGAAACTTTAGCAAACAAGAGAAGATAACGAGCAGTTTCTACAATATACCTATGTTTTCTTTTAGCAATACTGTTTTGTTGTGAGGTGTTAGTATGCGAGGTTTGATGTATTGTGCCATCAGAAGCAAGTATTTCAGAGAAATCACCAGAAGTATACTCCCCACCCAAATCACATTTAAAGCATTTAATTATAGCAGAATGTTGAATTTTAATAAATGCTTTAAAAGAAAGATAAATAAAAAGAAAGTCAGAACGTCATTTCATAAGATAAACCCAACAATAATGACTATAATCATCAATAAAAGATACACAATATCTAGACTATTCTTTTGTAACAATGGGAACATGTCCACACATAAGAACAAAATCAAATGGTGCAACAGAACGAGAAACACTTCGAGGAAAAGGTAAAGCAGAGAATTTTGCTTGTTTACTGCCACTACAATCAGATATATCATGAGTTTGCAAATCTGTCAATAGACCTTTAAAAACTAAATAAACGACTAACAAAAACATATCCAAGGCAAGAATGCTAGAAATAAAAACTAGAAGAATAGGAATTCAAAGAGAAAGACAACAAATCAACACCAGAGGCTACAACTCGTGGTGGTCTTATACGGTCCAGAACATATAACCCTCATTCTCTATAGCCTATCCCAATCAGCTTCTGACATCGAGGATCTCACACATGACAGGCAGTAGAAGAAAACTGAACTAAGTATCCAGAATCACACAACTGACTAATAGAAATAAGATTCAAAGTAAGAGATGGAACACAATAAACATCTGAAAGCGATAAATTATGTGCGTTAACAGAATTGACAATTGCTAAAGGCAATGGGGACCATCCACAATCATAAAAGACGTTGATGAGTTAGAATGGTACAATTCATTAAAGAATTTTGAGTTAGATGACGTGTTTAGAAGCACCTGAATCAAAGATCCATGAGGAAGAGATACTTGATGGACTATGAAATGATAAACCATATGAGTAAAGGCTGACGTAGTATGTGGTTGTGTGGCTAATGATTTCTGAAACTGCTCTACTAAATTAGTCAACACAGGACAAAAGGAAAGTTGTATTCCAAGTATAGACGAATTACCAGGTGCCATGGTAGCAACTATGTTAGTATTGGGATAATAGGATCGTTGTTGTAGCGGCTGCTTCTTTAACAGACTTCCAATGTCTCTTTCATTTGGAAAAGCTACACATATCACTAGCAACTCGCATATAACATTTCTGACTCTGTAGGATGATCGAGAAGGTATAGCCAATACTAAAGTCCTAGATGGAGAAAGAGATACAGTTACTGCAAGAGATTTGAAACATTTTCTTCAATCACAAGTTCACTAACCACGTAATCAACTAAAATAAGTGGAGTGCGATGTAAGAGCCTCTAAGCCCCTCAAAGTCACTGTGAAATGTCATAAAAAATTGAACCAACCGTTGTTCATATCTATAAGTGATATATTCCTCATATGCTTTTAGTCGTGTCGATTTTGTAAGAGCCAACTCATCCCAAATCAAATTCATAGCAGTGTAAAACTCAAGAATATTCATATTCTTCTATTGTAGAGCCCGTATGTCATTCTCCAACTGATACTACTTTGCAAAATTAGACTTAGTGTACAACCTTTGAAAGTGATACCAAATTTCCTTTGTCATTTCATATTTCACCAATTGTGTACCAATGGAATGCTAAATAAAATTATGAATCCAAGTAAGAATTCTCGTATTGTTTAACTCCCAATTATCTAACTATGTCACATAATTATTAGTAGTGTTCTTGGGTTTCACAATACTTCCATTAACATAACCCCCACAATCTTTTCCCCTTAAGAAAATTCATCATCACAGTACTCCAATATGAGTAATTCTTACCATTTAATGTAACACAAATTTGATTGGAGTGAATCATCCCTTACAGTTGCCATCATAAAGTCAACAAATAAGCAACTACAATTCAAAGAAATCGCCCAATTCTAAGAAAACCAACAACAACCAATGTACCGTCACAAACTACAATCGAAATATACTACACAGTAAACGTACAACCAAACTATACCACCAGATGATCCAAAACTTACCAAGGAACAAACTATCTCTTTGAAGCTACCCAAGAAACCGTCGGATATGCTAGCACGTGGCACCTATTCCTATGGAAACTCCGTTCACTTGCCTTAGGAATACCGCACGTGGTAGTACACACGCTGATCAAGGATAGTCCTCTCATCACCGTGAACCCAAAAAATGGTCACCAATCTCCAAACTAATGCCACGTTTGAAAGATATCATGTACTTTCATTGGCGGCTCAAATGAATGTTATAGTTTTCTTTTGTTTTCAATTGCACAGGTTGTTTGAGAATGAATTGAATGAAGAGATTGACTTCAACATACATTTGGGCTCTCTACCATGATAATAATATAAATCAACATGATAACATAATGCTAATGAATCAAACACAAAGGGAAGAAGAGCAAATGGATTTTATGAGCCACCAAAATTAGGGCAAATAATGAGATATATACCACAAAAAGAAAAAGATATTAAACTACCCTTAAATAATAAATATTATGCATAAAATATAATATTATGTTAACAAAAACATTATTCAATAAAGAAAACTTGGGACTGTATAAGGAGAGAAGAAAATAATTTTATGTTTCTACTACAACACGAAAGAAAAAAGAGTTATTTAAGATTAATCATTTAGTTATATGTTTCACAAGCTTGTTTTCACAAAGTAATCAAGAATTCACTACAACAAAATTGTGGTTTCGCGACAAGATTTTTCACAACATACAAAAAGTTGTCGCAACAAGTGATTTAGTGTGACACATTTTTAAAGTTTGTAGTGAAGATTGTGATGAAAAAAATAAATATCAAAAAATATAAGATGACATAAAAAGTTACCGTGAAATGTGAGAAGGCATGACAAATAATAAACAATGTCGGCAAAAATATGAGGGAAGCAAGCTCCAAAATATTTTTGGTGGGAAATTTACGACGACAAACTTTTATTTTTTGCAACAAAGTTTTTGTGATTCAATAGAGTCTATTTTTTGCGACAAAAATATTTGCTGCTAAAAATTCTATAGTTGAACGAAAAAATCGCTACAAGAAAAATTATTTTTTTGTAACAGAAATGTTGTAGTAGGTTTTTTACAATGCTCGCGGGTATATTGTAGGCTCTAATGTTATCGTAGAGTAAAAGAATATGACATCGTTCAATGCATGCTGTAGAAGCCCTCAAATGCACATTGTTATGTTTTTACGTCGTACCTCGTATGTTGCTTTAATTATATTTTGCAACACTCGTTGTCTCAAATTCTTTTTGCAACTTTATTTATTTATTTTTTGGTAACAAGTTTTTTTGTTTTGGATAAATTTTAATATGTGGTATAATTTTTTTAAAATTTTAATTGTCTTTGACCAAGAGGAAAATTTTTATAATAAAAACTTTATAAAATTTCTAGAAAAAACTTTCAAAAAAATCATTTGACGATTAAACTTTCAATCACATAATAGCATACAAAAAAAAAAGAACTATTTGGTCGAACAAATCCATAAAGGAAAATAGATCTCTCAACACTTGAGCAAATAAATAAAAAAATCATAATTCATATATTATCAGTAGGAGGTGACATGTTGAACATTGTTGCTAATTCATATTGTTGTGGAGATATGCCAATTTGACTCGATACGAACTTATGAAATAGTGTCTCAAATTGAGAAATTCTGGCACACATATCCAATAATTCTGGCTCCTACTTCTGTATTTGCTCTTGAAGGGCTATTGACTCGATATCAACGGATGTCAAATAAACAAAGTGTTTTGAGGTTTTCGACCATGTCCAAGTCCTCTAATGTAACCTTTAGATTTTCCTAAAACCTTCTGCATAATTTTTATTTTTACCAAGGAACAAACCGTCTCTTTGAAACTGCCCCAGAAACAGCTGGATAAGCTCACACACGTCACCTGTTCCTGCGGAAACTTCATTCACGTGCCTTCGAAATATCGCAAGTGGTAGTACAGTCGATCAGGGATGGTCCTCTCATCGCCGTGAACCCAAATATGGTCACCAATCTCCAAACTAAGATCGCTTTTGAAAAATATCACGTAAAAGTTACGGATTACCAAATTAAGAGCTGCTAATTTGCCGAATGATTATTAATTATCCATTTTTAATTTTGACCCTACGTGCTATATTAATCAATCAAAAGCAACAAATCACTTTTAATTATTTCTCTACGAATAAGCATACATGTCAAATTATCCTATGTTTGAATAGCGCAGTAATAAAGAAAGCAATAAATAATGAACACCAAAATTATGAGGAGAAACTCGAACTAGGTAAAAACTCAGGGACCAAACCAGTTACCTCCACTATAGACAATATGGATTACAGTCCGTTTTCAGCCTAGTAAATTCCACTAGTTCCCGCTATTGTAATTCTGCAATCTCCAAGATCTATTGTACCTACCAGCTTCCCAATCTTCTACAGTTAGATATTGTCTAGACAACTTTACTAGACTTCCTGATCTACTTCCTGTAGCTTCCAAGATCTGTTGTCTCTTTCTAGCTTCTTGATCTTTTTCAATTGTCTTTTCCATGTGGAATTTCAAGAATCTTCAATTCTGGTGCTCTTCCGGTGCTTGCAGTCCACCTCTCCAAGTCCCCGATCGAAAGAGTGCATTCTTCAAAGTGTTAAAGAAGTCAGGTGTTTTGAATTCATAAACCTTGATATTTTCTCAAAACTTGGTTGTTGGATCTCAAGAATAATATGAATGATTCCACCAATGAATTGTGTTCTTGAATCTCTCAAAAGATGATATGAATATGTTATACCAATGAGGCACATTGAGACAATCCTCAATTTTCGTGCAAGAGTATCTGTATTTATAGTTGGAGGTGTATAAGTAGTATGGACCATGTAAAACTCTCCAAAATCGCGAACTAGGTCTGGCCGCATAAATACGTCGCTCGAGCAATAGCGAGGCGAAGGGCGGGCGATGACTCTTCTATTTATTACACTCAAGCATGAGTCAGACAAGCAGCTAGTGAAATTCCAGCACCGCGTTTTCATGTTTTCGACCTAACCCTAACCTAACTCATCTATATAAAATTGCATCCAAGTCCCTGAATTTTTTACAAGTGTTCAATTAAGACCTTTTTGTTCACAAACATGCCAATTACAACATTAGATCTAACATCACGTGTTTTCAGTGGTGGCTTAAAGGAACGTTAGGATTTTCTTTTGTTTTCAATTGCACGGGTTGTTGGAGAATGAATAGAATGAAGAAATTGACTTGAACACCCATTTTGGCTCTAATACCATGATAATAATATAAATCAACATGATAACATAATGATATGAATCAAACACAAAGAGAAGAACAAAAGGATTTTATGAGCCACCAAAATTAGGGCAAATAATGACAATACAATTGTTTATATACTACAAAAATAAAAGATTTTAAACTACCCTTAAATAATAAATATTATGCATAAAATATAATATTATGTTAAATAATATTATGCTTATTCAACAAAGAACACTTGGGACTTTATAAGGAGAGAAGAAAATAATTTTATGTTTATACTACAACTCGAAAGAAAAAAGAGTTATTTAAGATTAATCATTTAGTTATATGTTTCAAAAGCTTCTTTTTTTTTTTCACAGAGTAATCAAGACTTCGCCACAACAAAATTGTGATTTCGCGACAAGATTTTTCACGACATACAAAAAGTTGTTGCAACAAGTGATTTCATGCTACACATTTTAAACGTTTGTCTTGAAGATTGTGATGAAAAAAATAAATACCAAAAAATATAAGGTGACATAAAAAGTTGTTATGAAATGTGAGAAGTCAACGACAAATAATAAAGAATGTCGCCAAAAATATGAGGGAAGCAAGGCGCCAAAATATTTTTGGTGGGAAACTTATGGAAACAAACTTTTATTTCTTGCAACAAAGTGTTTGTGATGCAATATGGTCAATTTTTTGAGACAAAAATATTTGTTGCTAAAAATTCTATAATTTGTTGCTAAAAATTCTATATTCTGTCACTTTTTTTTAAGGAGTTAAGGTATACCAGTACTAAAAAATATCATATATTTTTTTTATATAAAAATGTGACATATCATGTCCATTTAAACCAATATTAATGTGGTATGATTAACTCTCAATCTTGTAAAAAATGAAAAATGAACACCATTAAATGCAAAGTGATAAAATCTGAAAAAAAATAATCACAAAATCTCAAAAAATTGAGAATTAATTTGTAGGCTTTCAGGGGTTTGGACGTAATTAATACGGGAATTTATAGTTCTAATTAGTTTTAAATGTATTAATCTAATATTTTATTTTTTGAGGATAGCAGACATAATTTCCCTAAATAATTTTAGGTATAATAATACTTTGTAAAAAGGCTACAAACTAGTGCTACTACTTGTTAGTAAGCAATTGATTCAAAGTGATTATTTGAAAATATTTTTTCCATACATGTTTTTAATTACATGTTCTTTCAAAGAAATCATTTTTTCAGTATTTTCACAACTTTTACCTACTTTTTTACCACATATTTCCACAAATAAATAAATAAATAATCACTTTCGTACAGCACCGAAGGAAAGGAGTTTCGAAGTTCCATTGGACACACCACCTTCTTACCAACTTGTAACATGATTCCATAAATTCCACTACAACACCAACCCTCGAAATCCCAAAACATGTCCTATCTCCTCCTATTTGTTTCTCTCTAGAAGGATAGTAGTATAAACGATCTTATAAATGTTGAAAACTGTAAAAGCAATGATTGATGGTGTCTCGAAGATAGTGTCATAATTTTATTTTGCCCCAATTAAGGTTGTTTTATCTGATATAGTAGCTTAATTACTGGAAATGGTTCGTGATTCTTGTCGTTTTATTTTCAGAGATGATAATAAAGTGAAGCATGTGCTCACATTCTGAACTTTTTTAGTCGAAGAATTAATTTTTGGTGGGGATTAAAATCAATTTTTTAGTAGATTTTAATAAAAATTAATGTAATATATGGTTAAAAAATTGTGAAATTCATAAAATATGTGATTAAAGTTGATTGTTGACTTTAATTTAAATTAAATTTTGAATTGTAATCACTGCCAAATAGGGGCTTAATTAGTTGGCTTGCTCGCATCCCAAACTTTGGCCAATGATCTAATTTTGATCGAGAGTTATTTTAATGGTTGACCCACCTTTTCAGATACAGACAAACTTTCAAAGGAAACTCAAAAGAGTAATGCTATTTGTAATAGCTTATTATCGTAGTCGTTCTACAAGTATGCATCAAATAATTAACAGTCACATGTATGCTGATAAGTGTATTTTAAACACTTGTTGGACCTAAAAATATAGATATTTAATAGTTATTTTCAACAATTATAGTCTAATTTATTATATATTTTATTTATTAGGTCAAACTCGATGAAAGGAAGTGGAATCAAAAGAAAGAAGCGAAAATTTATGAAAAGTGACAGGATCCAAAGTTTGGGGACTAAAATATAAATACTCAATTGTATCGAACCTCACGAAGAGTACTAGTGGTCAATTAGAAATTAAAAAAAAAAAAGAGTGAAATGTGATTAAAATATTTTCATAAATTAATTTTCAACCGCACAAGTATGTTCTAGATTTTTAATCAGAGATTGAGAATATGGTGGTCGCCAACAAGTCACCATCTTTGTTGGACATGTTAAGAGTATCAAAATATTGAGTTACGTATAAAGATTTCGATTACTTCACCATCTTTATTTTTTTGTTTTTTTCAATTAAGGGTTGATTGAATGCGGGAGCTTATAACGTCCGTGGTATTTTCACGAAAGAATAAGTTCCAATTGTCAAAGGATTATTTTACGGTAAGTTAATAAATTTAAGCTGAGCTACCTATATTTTTGTTGGAATCTAATATAAGTCAACATATGATGAAAGTTTTCATAAACTGCCAATCTTGAAACCATCGTGTTTTAGAGACTGACTCTAAGCACTTGTTTGATGGTTATTATTTTAGAGAAATAATATTTTTAATAGTGATTTTTAGGAGATTATTTATTTAAAACATAGAAAATAGATTTTAGATTTATGTATAAAATATTTTATTGTAAAATGTAAAGTTGAAATTAAATGTATAAAAAAACCAATTTTCAAATAATAACCATCAAACTAAACTAAGCTCCTGTATGAGCCATATTCTTGTTTTCATACTCATTCTTCTACTCATTTTCAATCACACATTTTTCAATAAAATAATATTTTTCATCACATCAATAACTTTTCCTTCATTTTCAACCACATACTCCCCATCACATAAAAAAAAATACATTTTCTCCTAAAAAATGTGCATCAAACACACTCTAAATAAAATATAAAATAGGTGAAAAGTATCAAGTACCTGCAAGAGCACGAAATCCTATGCTTTTTGTCCAGTGAAGAAATGAGAAGTTCGAAGAAATCGTGGTGTGAGTAGGTTGGTATTTTACTAGGTACGTCTCAATTCACTAGGCACCCCCATCTATTCTTGCCTTCAATCATGCTATACAAATGAACTCAAAAATAGATTGAAAAATATGGGGAAACATATCAATACATAATTGGACTGTTTGGGAGAAAAAAAAATTCTCAAACTAGTGTTACAAGGTAGTCTGTCCATCATTTCCTTTTCTTTGAACCTGTTCAAACATCATTATGCTCCTATCTTTCACCTATTATATGTACTAAGCCATTTTTTGTAACACAAGTTTACTAAGGCTGTGTTTGAACCTTATTTTTTGTAAAAAAAAAAATGAGTTTTGTAATATTTAACTTTTGGAAAATGTGAGGTTTAAAAAATAAGGAAAAAAATTGAGTTTACGTGCAAATTATTTATTGTGAGACTATGTGGTTGAAAATGAGTTTGAGAAAAAAAATAAATTTTTATGTGAAGAAATGAGAAGTTCGAAAAAATCGTGGTGTGAGTAGGTTGGTATTTTACTAGGTACGTCTCAATTCACTAGGCACCCCCACCCATTCTTGCCTTCAATCATGCTATACAAATGAACTCAAAAATAGATGGAAAAATATGAGGAAACATATCAATACATAATTGGACTGTTTGGGAGAAAAAAAAATTCTCAAACTAGTGCTGCAAGGTAGTCTGTCCATCATTTCCTTTTCTTTGAACCTGTTCAATCATCATTATGCTCCTACCTTTCACCTATTCCTTTTCTTTGAACCTGTTCAATCATCATTATGCTCCTACCTTTCACCTATTATATGTACTAAGCCATTTTTTGTAACACAAGTTTACTAAGGCTGTGTTTGAACCTTATTTTTTGTAAAAAAAAAATGAGTTTTGTAATATTTAACTTTTGGAAAATGTGAGGTTTAAAAAATAAGGAAAAAAAATTGAGTTTACGTGCAAATTATTTATTGGGAGAATATGTGGTTGAAAATGAGTTCGAGAAAAAAAATAAATTTTTAGGTAATGTTGGGTTCAGACAAAAACTAAGAATCGTCACCCCTAACCATGATAGAAATGAAAAGTGGGACACAAATCTATTCGATTGTTTGAAGATTGGAAAGTATCAGCCTAAAAAATAAAGATGGAAATCTTACTGTAATTTAATTAAACCAAAAAACTAAGAATGGTCGCCTCTAACCATGATAGAAATGAAAAGTGGCATACAATCAATTCGATTGTTTGAAGATTGGAAAGTAATAGCCTAAAAAGTAAAGAAGGAAATCTTACTTTAATTTAATTTTTAATTTAGTAACTTCATCTAATTTTGTACACTAATTGTTAGTTGTTGACTTAGAATAAGTACAACTTTTGTGATATAAATAACAGTAATTATTTATTGAGTGTTATGCTATCTGTTTCTGTCAATTATAGTCATGAAATTGAATGGAGTTACCCTATTAAAAGTGTAAATCTAACTAACAAAGTTGCAGCACGATTACCGCAATTGAAATATTCCCGTATTATAATGATGATTCTTGGCATACAATTCTTGATTAGGATTCCAAGCGACGCCCTTAAATTAATCGTAAATATGCATATCAATGGAGAATATCCAACTTTAAATGCAAAAAAATACCACTTTAAATTGGATTACTTGGGAGCATTTCATTTCAATGCCCAATTCCTGAGGAATGATGATTCAGTTGGGGCATATACTTCTTTTAAATCTTATACCACTATAAATAAGCGCTCCATGAATTATTTACCTAGCATATGCCTTATCTTCATGCTTTTCCGAGTATTCCAGCAAATGGATAAAGGACCACAATCTTCTGAAAAGAATGCATTGAAAGATAGCATTTACGATAATGGAATACGTTTGTTTGAAGAGGTTGAATTTTCATATAATCTTCCATTTCTCACCCAATATTTATTTATATTATTCAATTATGACTTTATTTAAATCGCATTAAAATTTTCAAAAAATGAATAAAAAACAACACGAATCAGAACTTCCCATACTGCAATATTGGTGAGTCTGTGCATCTGGCTGATCTTCAGATTAATTCCGAAACTGACCCCCTTATTTTAATACTCTTAAGTTAGATGTAGTATTGAAGACGACAGTAATCTGAGGATCATTCTAGAGAAATTATGTGTCATTTCATAACTAGATTACTCAAGTAGCATTTCAAAGTGGAATAGAATTTCAACTTAATAATGTTTCAATGAATAAATACCATTTGTCTTGGCACATTTTGAACTTATTCTACACCATGTAACCAGAAAAGGTAATTTCCTTTGCCAACTCTAATTCTTCAATGCAGTCTATAGGAGATTTGGGATCAAGGAAATATGTTGACATTATTCTGTACATGTCCATCTCCAGGAACATTGTAAACAAGTCAAATATCACGGAAAATTAAAAAAGGACGTTTTGTCGACCTATAATAGTTGGCGTGCGTTAGCGCTTGACTAATAAAATAGAAATAACTAATACTCCCCAACTGAGTGCCAAGTTACAAGTTTTCCCTCAACCTTTAAAATGAGCATATTATTCCTCAATCCTTCATTATTATTGCATCATTAGTCCCAATTGGCAAACTCCACTCGAAATTCCTTTCAAAATTTATGGTTTACTAAAACGATGATTATGCCCTCATTTTTATAAAAAGGAAAGTAAATAAAAAAAATGAAAAACGTAAAAAAAAAAAACCCCCAAAAAACCATATCCCTCACAAACCCAACCCATACCCCACCACATAGATATTGTGATTGACAAATAAAGGGTTTTACGAAAAAAAAAAAAATGAATTCTTTTTTAGCAAGAAAAATGAAAGTCGCCATATTGTATTAGAAGTCTTTTCCTTATATGTGCTGGGTAATTTTCTCTCATGCAGAGGAAAGCTCGTGTTTGGGTCTTTTATCGGAGTTCAAAGCCCATTAGGGTTTTAACTTTAAGGAAAAGTCTAAATATAAAAATGTAGTTGAAAAAGAGCGCAAGCCATTTTCCCAAAAAGAATTTTTTTCCTGCATACAAATTTCATCAAAGCTCGTATCCCGGGTTGTCCGTGGTCCAATCAAGTTGAAATTTGGAGAAGAAATTCACAAGACAGGAAGCTACAATCTGATCGGCAAGATCGAATTTTGAGCTTGAGAACATTGATTCATGTGCATGAACAATAATGGTAGGTGTGTGGGTATATTTTTTTCTGTTTTGTATTGTATTATCGAAATTTTCATTTTCTTGAAAAACTATGTATTGTAGACTCTAGTTGTGACTTGATAAAACTTTGTGTATTCATTATTTGGTTGATAGTGGAGGTTTTGACAAGATTATGTCCTATGGTTTTTATTCCTTACATTGGGAAAGTTTTCCACGTAAAATAATTGCTTTTGTTTTTGTGACTTGGTGTGATTGATTTTCTTTAGAATATTTTTAGTATATACAATTGCTAGAAAGAGCGTTTTATTTGTTTCTAGGGAGAAAAATTATTTCTATGTATTTGTTTGTTTGCATCTCTCCCAACAAGTGGTGTCAGAGTCGAGCTCTCAAATTGGGTTTTGGATTATGGAAGCAAATTTGAGTAAAATGATTAACTTGAATGATTTAAATATCACATATGGAAGGATAAAGTAGGGAACCTTCTTTTATGTGAAAGATTATTATATGCCGGTGTTTGCCGCTAAGAAATTGAATAACAAGTCTAATGGAGAATAGATTTTGTTGATTGACAAGTCTACTGATAATGTTTTGAACCATATTAGTGAGAAGATACATGTTAGGTTTTAGTTGATTTTGTAATTGGGAAATTCTGTGAACAAAAAGGACTTCATCGTATAGGTTGTAAAAGTTCAAGGAGTAATGTGCAATTTGTTCAAAAGTTAGTTAGTGGGTCTAGGATTTCGAGTTTGGAATAAGGAGGAAAACAGCGAGGATTTTCGCTGGACTGTCGCCAAGGGTTACCTCGACCTACTTCTAGGATTTCGAGTTTGGAACAAAGGGGAAAACGAAGCGTATTTTCATTGAACTGTCGTCAAGGGTTGACTCAAGCTACAAAAGTAGAAACATCGTCGCTAGATTGTCATCCCTCCTTTGCTCGAGCGACACATTGTCGCTCGACTGCTACTGAGACCTCACTCGAGCGACAGTGTTGTTCGAAAAATTTTTATTTCGTATTTTAAAGGCTTTTTCCCGACCCACTTGTTTATTGACCTACTTATATATACTAGAACTCACATGGACGATTTTTCTAAAGTTGAACAATTGAGAGAACTTCATCTGTTAAAGAATCATTTCACATTATTTTTCAACATTCTTCTTTTGTGAGATCTTCCGAGAGAAAAACATCAGTTCTAAAATCAACTGGTCAGAGTTCTGAAGATTGAAGGAAGTTGACAGGGGTTCCCTTCTGTGAAGAACAGGTCATTCTTCGTGATTCACGGGTGATAAACGAATCCACAAGGCTTGGAGTGTTGCAGGGTAGCAGATTCTACGGAGAGTTTTGGCAACAACAGCTAAGGATTGATGCAGAGGAGCACAGGATCCACAGAGAGCTGTAAGGAGTGCAGTCGGGTGATCAGATAGTACGAGTCGTTTAGTCTGGTAGACTGTAAGTTAAATTCATTTATAATGGATTGACTGGCAAAATACCCGAAATTTTTCCTAGTTGGGTTTCTCCGTGATCATTTCGGTGTTTGATTTAATGCTTTGCAGTTTGTTGTTTAATATAAAAATTACGATAATTCAACTTAGTACAAATTGACTTGAATGTTTAATCATTTAGATAAGAATTAAAAGTGACTTGTTACTGTTTAATTCGTTAAATTTATTAAATTCCGCATATTACACATATTCACCATCCTCTACGTGTTGTTAGGGTCGAACTACGCATTTTTCAATTGGTGTCAGAGCCTTAAATCGATTCCTGTCCCTTAATCATAGTATTCTAGATGAGTCAGTCATTATCTGTGCCTCCGTTCTTTGACGGAAGCAATTATGATTACTGGAAATTTCGAACGAGTGCTTTCCTTAAAATTTTGGATAAATGTATTTGGATAAGTGTTCAAAATGGGTGGGCACACCTACAACTACTGTTGAAGGTGTAGTTACACCTACTGATATCTCATTGTGGACCAAAACTAATCTGGATGAGTGTAATTGGAACAGTAAATGTCTTCATCCTGTGTTCATGGCTGTGCCTGTTGAAGAGTTTAGGCATGTATCGATGTGTGAAACTGTTAAGAAAGTTTGAGATATTTTAGAAACAACACACGAGGGAACTAAAATTGTTAAGAACTCTAAACTGTAGATATTGACTACTAGGTGTCAAGAGATCAAGATGGCTGATGACGAGTCGATAGTTCGAATGACATAGTCAATTCGAGTTTTAATTTAGGTGAGAGGATCCTCGAGTCAAAAATTGTTAGGAAAGTCCTTAGATCACTACCCGAGAGGTTTAGATCCAAGGTTACTGTAATAGAAGAATGTAAGGATTTAGATGCTGTTAAGATTAGGGAACTCGTAGGATCACTTCAAACTTATGAACTCACTGTCTCACAACAAAAAGAGGTAAATCTATCGCTATGAACATTGTTAGGGAAGTTGAGAGAGAGTCCACCGATACTGAGACCCTTAGAGAAGACGAAATTGCATATTTTGTTAAAAATTTCTAGAAAGTGATGAGGAATAGAAGAAAGCCTCATGAGCAAAATAGTGATGTCCCTAATGCATTCTCAAGAGGTAGATGTAAGAAAAACACCTCTAGGCCTCCCGATTTGAAATCTCAATCTATCCAATGCCACGAGTGCAAGGGGTTTGGTCACATTTGGGATGAATGTCCTAATTTGAAGACGTTCAGATAAAGAACGATGTAGAGCTTTAGCTGTGACCTTGAGTGATGATAAATCAGATTTCGATTCTCAGAATGAGACATGTGGTGGTGAGGATGAACAAAAATTTATGGCTTTCACCTCGATTGCTACTATAGAATCTGACCGTGAGATTGAGAAAGTTGTAAAGGAAGATGAGAATGAACAGTCCGCTGAAGAGTTGGATAATGAGACCGACATTCACGAGTCTTATCGTGAATTGTTTGCGGAAAGTCTTAAAATTACGAAGGTCAACAAAGTCATCTTTAAAAAGATGAACGAGCTTGAGCTTGAACTTGAACGTGAGAAACTGTTAAGTGACCTTCAAGATTGGACTAATACTTTGAGTGAGTTGAAGCTGGTTAATGAAAACTTGGAAATCAAAGTTAAATCATTAACTACTGATCTTGATAAATCCAATGCTCAACTTCAATCATTTATGAGTGGCTTACAGAAATTGGACAATCTGCTTGGGATGAACAAGCCTGCTGGAAATAGGCATGGTCTGGGTTATGTTGATAACCGTGATGTTACTGGTCGTACATCCAGGACCAAATTCGTTCCTGCCACCAACAAAGCTCGTGATGTTACTTATCTGAAACCCTAAGGTAAGCATGCTATAGGATCGACACCTACCGACAGCGTGAGGTCAGTTGTCCTACTTTTCGACAACAACCTCCGAGCAGGTTTGGACCTATGTTCATTCCCACATGTCATCACTATGGTGCTCTGGGACACACTAGACCTAGGTGTCATAATCAAGTGACTAGAAGTAAGAATATGGATTTCACTAGTAAGGTTAACATTCTTGCCAATCAAGTCAGCCACTCAACTGAGATGATGACTCGGTTAACTCAATTATCTTCTGCTTTTAAGAAAGTTTAGGTAAAGAGGAGCGACCTTGAAGGTCGTGGATATGGTCGTGCTCTTCATGGTAATGGCATTCAAATTTCACCATGATTTGGTGTTTAGGTGCATACATGTGCAGTTCATAGTGTCCATTCATTCATGCATGTATCCCATTACTTCTTATTTCCTTTTGTTATTTTTGATTCTACTATTTCTGTGCATCTTTTTGTTTTTAGTATTATTTTCAAACAAAAAAAAAGGAAAAATGTGAAAAATATAAAAATAATTTCTTCGACAAACGACACGTTCTTCTTAAACATACTGTGTGTGACCAAGTAAGCAATTATCTGTTTTATACTGTTATTTCGATTGCTTGGTTTGGTTTAATGTGTCGTCATGTAACCTTTTACACTGCACATACTATGATCTTGTGAGTGAATCTGAACCGCATGTGTGGGATTTGGGATGACAGTCACGTGTTAATAAGGTTACCTCAAACATGAATTGACCTACATCTTAGCTCGTGATAGTCTCCCTGGATTGGTGCAATTATGATGAAAAATAAAAATATGAGTACTTATTTGATTTATCTTATAATCTGTTTGAAGCCTATTTGACTCGAGTAATTAAGCTCAAAGGATTTTTCATAACCTAGTACCTATGGTCATCTGACTTGAGTTAACCGGCCTAAATCTCGTTACATGGGTCAACTTAGTCGCTTAATGGACAGAGTCTGCACATAAGATGTTATTTGCGAGAAAATCGATAAAAAAATGATGATGAAGTGAAATACAATATGCTCAAATTCAGGAGGAGAAAAGAAAATTTATCATATAATTGAGCTCACTTATAGGTCCTAAATTTATTTGGGTTTAACTTTCATTTGTAGGGATCATACTTATTTAACAGGTGATGTTTGCATGTCATTTCTCACAAATTTAAGGGTTGGAATCATTTTCAAGAGAAAATAGTGGCACATTACACACATGAGTCATTTATACACCTTACTCCATCTTGAACTTAACTGCGTACGTGGGAAAGTCTATTTGATAATACTCGATTTGTGATTGCATGCGTGATTTCAATCATCGAAGTGTCAAGTGCTTAATTTGCCTAGTTTGTGTATTATGGAAAAAAAAAAGAAGGAATAAGCTATTTTTCTGAATTTTTGAATTTTTTGTGCTAATTTTTTCAATGGCATGTCGCCAACTTATCGTTGGACCACGTTCGAGCGACAGGAGCAGAAGCTGCATCGCTCGACCTTAGCTCAAGGGACATGCCGTAAAATTGAATTTTAAGCCTCTTTTTTAAGGGTATCATGCATTTTTCCCTAGTTTTCACTTGATTTCTTGCCAAAATCGTTGAACCCACTCAAAATTCTTGTCCTGCCTACTTTTTAATCATATCAAAGAATTTCATTGAGTTGGATTTTCATCATATCATTCACATTCAAAGGTACAATCGAAGAACTTGAGTTTTCCTCATTTTGGCTATTTTGTTCGTAGTTTTTGGATTTAATTGACATTGATCATTCATTTTGTGTGTGTGTGTTTTCATTACTACACTACATGCATTAATCACTTTCATCACGTCATATAAATGTTTTGCTCGATTTTCCCTTGCATATTGTAATTGGCCGTATTTGTGCGCAAGTTTGGTATAATCTTATGTGATTTGTCATTTTAGTTAATCCATCTATGTCAATTGATGTTATCACGTGCATTGGAATGAATGGGCTATGCTTATACTGATTCAAAATGACGTTCATGGTTTGGGTACACTTGGAAGTGGATTGAAGTCAAGTTTTTGGTTGTTTGACTGTTAGTTGATTATGTTTGAGGAGGTTAGAAAGTTTGATTTCATTATTGGAATGCCGGGATAGTGTTCAGGAGTGTGCATATTGGGTTGGTTGGTATGTGTGTTTGATTTGGTATCCCACAGGGATGTCCGTCCTTCTATCATGGCGTTACGTCACTACATCATGACATCACGTCCCTACGTCTAGGCACCACGGCACATAGTATGTCTTCACGTCACCTATGTCTAGGCATCATTGCTTGTCATCATGCACTCACGTTAGGACACATTACATGTCATCTTGCTTGCCTCATTTTGCCTACATTCATGCATTCCATGCATTTTATGGTTACATTTGTCCTATACCAAGGTTTTTATTGATGTTTGTGATTCAATTCTTTCAGATGTTGTCCAAGAGAGCATGTACTACTTTTTTCACTCCTGGTACTCTGACTTCCTACAGTCGAACTAGGTTCATTTCTGCTATTGCCTAAGATGTTTTTGGGTTACAGTTTTCTCTTCGCCATATCCTTTTGAGTGTGAGGTCATCATGTCTGACATGTCCCCCGACCTCGCTGCTATTTTCACTTCTCGAGGCTGGGAACCTTTGCTTGTTGAGTTAATACTTCCTCATTCTTTGTTAGTTCAGGAGTTCTACGCTAAAATCCATGATGTTAGTGGTACTTCTTTTAGGGTTTTTCTTCGGGGTCGGGTAGTTAAGATTACTCCGGACGTCATTTCGAGCATTATTCGTATTCCGAGAGTCATCCATCCTTTGTTTCCATATCTTACTCCTGATTCACTTCCGTCAGACACTTTGGTCCATTTCACAGTGTTTAACACACCGATGAAGGGTGGTCCAGGTGCTATGTACACTGGGTCTCTACCCACTGACTGCTAGATTCTGTTGCGCATTGTGTGCAAGAATATTTGGCCGATTTCTCACACTTCTTCATTATCGATGGAGAAGGCTCGATTCCTCTATGCCCTACTGCATGGCAATTCTATTGATCTACCTTCTTTTATATGCTAGTAGATTTTGAGAGCATTTAGGACCACGGGGACTCGAGTTGAGCTACCTTATGCTTGTCTCATCTATAGGTTAGTCACTGCCCTAGGAGCTAGTTTTCCTGAGGGTGTTCTGCGGTAATCTTCTCGGTCGATTGGCCATACTACCATCGCCTAGAGCAGGTCACATGCTTCATTTGAGCCCGCACAGCCATAGGTTGATTCAAGTGTGCCGGCTGATCCCATTGATGACTTGATGTTTTTTGACCCTTCCGATTTTTCTTTTTCTACTGCTCCTGAGTCCACCGATATTCCATCTTCTTCTTCAGCTCCTCATCCCTCTGCGTCTGTTCCTCCACCTTCCCCTGTGTATGCACCTTCTGCATCTGCTCCTATAGACCCATATGTCGCTCTTTTGGGTTAGATGACAGTATTTATCAAGCAGCAGACTCGTATGATGGTCGAGATTACACAACTTTGTGCTACCATTGATCGCCACACCGTCGAGTTCGCTACACTGCAAGGTGTTATTGGCTACATTCAGCGAGGCCTGCGATGGATTCGTCGTCATTGGAATGATGATGCTTCTGAGGAGATAATGCACTCTGATGATGCTGATGATGCTGTTGGTGCTTCATAGATAGGCTTCAGTACAGTTGATAGGCAGCAGTTTTTTGTATAGTTTTTGGTCTTGTATGATATATGATATTTGGATGTACTTAACATTTTGCTATATATAAAATTGATATCATTTCTTTTGCTTACAGTCTATGATTTATGATTTATATTTTATATCTTGAGGGGTCATTCGATAGAGATATAGATACTTTTGTAATTACTTTTCTATTCTTCATCTAAGAATTCATATTCTTTTGGCATTTGATTTTCTATCTCTTATCATTATGTGACAAAAAATAGGAGAATAATGTTTTAACTTTTGATTTCAATACTGCTAAACTAAGTTTGATGTTTTGGTAGTGTCAATGTGTTTTCGTGGTATGTTGGGTTGCATTGATACTATGTTTTAGTTTAGTTTGTGGTTTAATTGAATTCTGTGCTTTACTGAATTATATGCTTTCTAAGTTACAGTCGCTCTCAAATGATACATACACAATTGAACTGTTTGAACTTGATTCTTATTGATCCTGTTTTTTACACATTTTTCATTGGTGTTTGAATTGTCCATTTCAAAAAATAGGTACTACAACTTGTTCATTCAAGATAGTAGGTAGTCATAGGTTATGTCATATTTCGAGTCTAAAATTTTTATTTGATTATTACCTTGACAGAGATTAGTGTTTTGTCACAAAATGTCAAAGGGGGAGTTTGTTAGGTTTTAGTTGATTTTGAAATTGGCAAATTCAGTGAACAAAAGGACTTCATTATATAGATTGTAAAAGTTCAAGGGGTAATATGCAAATAGTTCAAAAGTTAATTCGTACGTCTAGGGTTTCGAGTTTGGAACAAGGAGGAAACGACACGAATTTTCACTGGATTGTCGTCAGAGGTTGGCTTGAGCTACAAAAGTAGAAATATCGTTGCTGGACTTTCACTTAGACCTCGCTCGAGAGACAGTACTATTCAAAAAAAATTTATTTCGTGTTTTAAAGGCTTTTTTCAGCCCACTTGGTTCTTGACCTACCTATAAATACTAGAACTCACATGGATAGTTTTCTAAGGTTGAATAATTGAGAGAACTTCATCTATGAAATAATCATTCCACATTATCTTTCAACCTTCCTCTTGTGTAAGATCTTCTGGTCAGAGTTCTGAAAATTGAAGAAAGTTGACAGGAGTTCATATCTGTGAAGAACGGATTATTCTTTGTGATCCATGGGAGATAAATGAATCCACAAGATTTGAAGTATTGCAGGGTAGCAGATTCCACGGAGAGCTTTGGCAACAACAGCTAAGGATTGGTGGAAGGGAGCACGGGATCTACAGAGAGCTGTAAGAAGTGCAGTCGGGTAATCAGATAGTACGGATCGTCTAGCCTGGTAGACTGTAAGTTGTTAAATTCATTTATAGTGGATTGACTAGCAAAGTACCCAAAGTTTTTTCCAGTTAGGTTTCTCCATGATCATTCCGGTGTTTGATTTACTGTTTTACAGTTTGTTGTTTAATATAAAAACTGCGGTAATTCAACCTAGGACAAATTGACTTGAATGTTTCATCATCTATATAAGAATTAAAAGTGACTTGTTGCTTTTAATTCGTTAGATTTATTAAATTCCGCATATTACACATATTCAACTCCCTTTAGGTGTTGTTAGGGTCGAACTACGCGTTTTCAATACATGTTCGCACTCTATGGTGTAAGCTAGAACTGTTGTATTCTAAAAAGTAGAAAGTAATAAGATTTTTTTATTAAGCAGATGATGACATTGAAAAACTAAGATGGGACACCTTTAATTGATCATCTGAATATATTCCAAAGAATTATTAATTAATTGGTTGAAATGGGTATTAAGTTTGATGATTACATTTAAAAGCTGTATTCTAAAAATCAGATATAAGATTTACTTATCCATAAAATAGGTGACAATTCCACTATCAATATTAATAATATTATAAAATATACCCATCCTTGACTGCCCCAACCCGCATCCACCTATCCCCAAACCTTAAATTAATTCACATTTTTATCTCGGAAGAGGAAGAAGAAACTAGCTGAAGATGTGGAAGATCATTGGCTATTTCATTTTGTTTAACATTATTCTTCTTTACCAGTGCTCACAGCGTCGACATCGCTCACCATTGTAAGCGCTGACGCAGCTGCTAACAACATAACACTGTATGCTGTGCTAGATCATCGCTAGGGCGCTCTTAGTACCAATTCTAATGAGCTTGTTAAGAAATATATGGTTATTTTATTTTATTGTTTATTAAGGGTAGAATAGTTTTTTTGAGGTCAGTCGTCCTACTTTTCGACAACAACTTCCGAGCAGGTTTGGACCTAAGTTCATTCCCACATGTCACCACTGTGGTGCTCTAGGACACACTAGACCTAGGTGTCATAATCGAGTGACTAGAAGTAAGAATATGGATTTCACTAATAAGGTTGACTTTCTTGCCAATCAAGTCAGCCACTTAATTGAGATGATGACTCGGTTAATTCAATGGTCTTCTACTTCTAAAAAAGTTTGGGTAAAGAGGAGCAACCTTGAATGTCGTGGATATGGTCGTGCTCTTCACTGTAAGGGCATTCAAATTTCACCATGATTTGGTGTTTAGGTGCATGCATGTGCAGTTCATAATGTCAATTCATTCATGCATGCATCCCATTGCTTCTTATTTCCTTTTGTTATTTTTGATTCTATTATTTCTGTGCATCTTTTTGTTTTTAGTATTATTTTCAACAACAAAAAAAAAAGGAAAAATGTGAAAAATATAAAAATATTTTCTTTGGCAAACTACACGTTCTTCTTAAACATACTGTGTGTGACCAAGTAAGCAATTATCTGTTTTACACTGTTATTTTCATTGCTTGGTTCGGTTTAATGTAGAGTATTGAGTATATCTGTCATCATGTAACCTTCTACACTACACACATTATGATCTTGTGAGTGAATCTGAACCGCATGTGTGAGATTTGGGATGACAGTCACGTGTTAGTAGGGTGACCTCGAACATGAATTGACCTAGATCTTAGCTCGTGATAGTCTCCCTGGATTGGTGCAATTATGATGAAAAATAAAAATATGAGTACTTATTTGATTTATCTTATAATCTGTTCGAAACCTATTTGACTCGAGTAATTAAGCTCGATGGGTTTTTCATAACCTAGTGCATATGGTCATCTGACTTGAGTTTACCGGCCTAAATCGCATTACATGGGTCAATTTAGTCGCTTAATGGACAGAGTCTACACATAAGATGTTATTTGCGAGAAAATCGATAAAAAAATGATGATGAAGTGAAATACAATATGCTCAAATTCATGAGGAGAAAAGAAATTTATCATATAATTGAGCTCGCTTGTAGGTCCTAAATTTATTTGGGTTTAACTTTCATGATCATACTCATATAACAGGTGATGTTTGCATATCATTTCTCACAAATTTAAGGGTTGGAGTCATTTTCACGAGAAAATAGTGGTACATTACACACATGAGTAATTTATACACATTACTCCATCTTGAACTTAACTGCGTACGTGAGAAAGTCTGTTTGATAATACTCGACTTTTGATTGCATGCGTGATTTCAATCATCGAAGTGTCAAGTGCTTAATTTGCCCAATTGTGTATTATGGAAAAAAAAGGAGGGAATAAGCTATTTTTCTGAATTTTTGAATTTTGGTGCTAATTTTGTCAATTGGCGTGTCGCCAGCTCGAGCGACAGGAGCAGAAGCTACCTCGCTCGCTTATCGCTCGACCTTAGCTCAAGCGACAGTCCGTAAAATTGAATTTTAAGCTTCTTTTTCAAGGGTTTCACTCATTTTCCCCTAGTTTTCACTTGATTTCTTGCCAAAATCGTTGAACCCACTCAAAATTCTTGTCCTGCCTACTTTTTAATCATATGAAAGAACTTCTTTGAGTTGGATTTTCATCAAATCATTCACATTCAAAGGTACAATTCGAAGAACTTGAGTTTTCCTCATTTTGGCTATTTTGTTCATAGTTTTTGGATTTAATTGACATTGATCATTCATTGTGTGTGTGTGTGTGTGTTCATTAGTACACTACATGCGTTAATCACTTTCATCACGTCATATCAATGTTTTGCTCGAATTTGCCTTGCCCATTGTAATTGGCCGTATTTGTGCGTGATTTTGGTAGAATCTTATGTGATTTGTCATTTTAGTTCATCCATCTATGTCAATTGATGTTATCACATGCATTGGAATGAATGGGCTGTGCTTATACTGATTCAAAATGATGTTCATGGTTTGGGTACACTTGGAAGTGGATTGAAGTCGAGTTTTTGGTTGTTTGATTGTTGGTTGATTATGTTTGAGGAGGTTGAAAAGTTTGATTTCATTATTGGAATGTCGGGATAGTGTTTAGGAGTGGGCATATTGGGTTGGTTGGTATGTGTACTTGATTTGGTATCCCATGGGGATGTCCGTCCTTCTATCATGGCATTAAGTCACTACGTTATGACCTCACGTCCCTACGTCTAGGCACTACAGCACATAGTATGTCTTCACGTCACCTACGTCTAGTCATCATCGCTTGTCATCATGCACTCACGTTAGGACATATTGTATGTCATTTTGCTTGCCTCATTTTGCGTGCATTCATGCATGCCATGCACTTCTTGGTTACATTTGTCCTATACCAAGGTTTTATTGATGTTTGTGATTCAATTCTTTTAGATGCCGTCCAAGAGAGCACGTACTACTTCTTTCACTCATGGTACTCTGACTTCCTACAGTCGAACTAGGTTCATTTCCGCTATTGCCCAAGATATTTTTGGGTCGTAGTTTTCTCTTCGCCATATCCTTTTTGAGCGCGAGGTCATCATGTCGTCTAGTCTGGTAGACTGTAAGTTGTTAAATTCATTTATAGTGGATTGACTAGCAAAGTGCCCAAAGTTTTTTCCAGTTGGGTTTCTCCATGATCATTCCGTTGTTTGATTTACTGCTTTACAGTTTGTTATTTAATATAAAAACGGCGGTAATTCAACTTAGGACAAATTGACTTGAATGTTTCATCATCTAGATAAGAATTAAAAGTGACTTGTTGCTGTTTAATTCGTTAGATTTATTAAATTCCGCATATTACACATATTCACCCCCTTTACGTGTTGTTATGGTCGAATTATGCATTTTTCAATACATGTTCGCACTCTATGGTGTAAGCTAGAACCATTGTATTCTAAAAAGTTGAAAGTAATAAGATGTTTTTTATTAAGTAGATGATGACATTGAAAAACTAAGATGGTACACCTTTAATTGATTGTCTGAATATATTCCAAAGAAGTATTAATTAATTGGTTGAAATGGGTATTAAGTTTGTTGATTACATTTAAAAGTTGTATTTAAAAATCACATATAAGATTTACTTATCCATAAAATGGGTGACAATTCCATTATCAATATTATCAATATTATAAAATATACCCATCCCTGACTGTCCCAACCCGCATCTACCTACTCCCAAACCTTAAATTAATTCATATTTGTATCTCGGTGGAGGAAGAAGAAACTAGCTGAAGATGTGGAAGATCATCGGCGATTTCATTTTGTTTAACATTATTCTTCTTTACCAGTGCTCACAGCGTCGACATCGCTCACCATTGTGAGCGCTGACGCAGCTACTAGCTACGTAACACTGTGTGCTATGCCAGATCGTCGCTACGAGAGCTCTTAGCACCAATTCTAATGAACTTGTTAATAAATATATGGTTATTTTATTTTATTTATTAAGGGTATAATAGTTTTTTTAGTTTCCTTCGTTTAGCCTATACATAGTCTCTTTGTATTTAGGTTAAATTATCTTTTTGTATTAAATTACATTATGCAGAATCAATGGAACCCTAGCCTCCTCTTCTTTTTTTTTTGGATTGTTTAACATAGTAGCAGAGCTAAGTTTCATGGGACTGAGCTTAATTTCAAACACATCTTTCGCGGATCTAACTTTTAGAAAAGAGACGATTTCGAGATGGTTTTTATTCAGTTTCTGCAATCTGATATTTCATTTTTCTTTCTTTTGCGATTTGGTTTTCTTTATATCTTTTTTATTATAGCTACTGAAAGAGACAATTCGCTTCAGTCTATAAGTGTGAGGTTGGATGGAAAGAATTATTCGTATTGGGGTTATGTGATGAGAAATTTTCTTAAGGGTAAGAAGATGTTGGAAATGTTACTGGAACTTCTGTGAAACTTGGGGATACTGATGAAGGTTATGCTGTTTTGATAAATGTTTGGGAAGCAAACAATGCAAAAATTATTACTTGGATTAACAATTCTGTTGAGCATTCCATAGGTAGAGAGTTGGCAAAGTATGAGACAGCAAAGGAAGTTTGGGATCATTTGCAAAGGTTATTCACTCAGTCAAATTTTGTAAAGTAGTATCAATTGGAGAATGACATACGAGCTCTTCATCAGAAGAATATGAGTGTTCAGGAGTTTTATTCTACTATGGCAGATCTTTGGAATCAATTGGCTCTTACAGAATCGACAGAATTAAAGGCATGTGCTGCCTATATTGCTCGTAGAAAGCAGCAACAGTTGATACAGTTTCCAACAGCACTTCGTAGTGACTTTGAAGGACTTAGAGGTTCAATTTTGCATCGTTCTCTACTTCCTTCTACTGACTCAGTTGTTAGTGAGTTATTGACTGAAGAAATACGTCTTAAATCTTATTCTGAAAATGAAATTCTTTCTACCTCTAATCCTTCTGTGTTAGCAGTGCCTTATAAGTCACTCTCTAATAATCAGAATAAGTTTACGCAATGGCTGCCCCCGACGAGTGCAGTTTCTGTAAGTAGAAATGTCATTGGAAGGTTCAGTGTCCTAAGTTGAGACAGTAGAATCAATTGCAGCAACAATCTCAAGCTGGGAAGTTTGGCAACCAGTCACAATCGAATGCTCATAGACCACCACAGTCTAATACTACAGCAGTAGTTTCATCAGGTGCTTTCACTGATCTTAGTACTTTGGCTGAGCAATTTCAGAAGTTTCTGTCCTTACAGCCAAAGGTTATGTCTACTTCTTCTTTCGTAGGTCAATTACCTCATAATTCTTCAGATATATTACATTCTGTATGGATTTTGGATTCTGGTGCTTCAAATCATGTGTCTCCAGATTCTTCTTTTGCTTCCGTGTCTCTTTCGTCTTCTATTCCTATCATGACTACTGATGACACTCTTATGCCTTTAGTAGGTCTTGGTTCTGTTGTCACATCTCACTTGTCTCTCCCTAATGTTTATCATATTCCGAAACTCACATTAAATATTGCTTTTGTTGGTCAGTTGTATGATTATGGTAATTTGGTCACATTTTCCTCTTCTTCCTGTTATGTGCAGGATTTACAGTCTCAGAAGCTATTTAGAACAGGCCGTAGGAAGGGAGACTATATAATTTGGATGAGTTAAAAGTGTCAGTTGTTGCTGCTGCTCCTAATGTTGATTTATCTTCTTTTCATTTGAGTCATTCTTCTTCAAATTTTTATTTATGGCATTCTTGCCTAGGTCATGTTTCATCTTCTCGTTTGAGATTTTTAACTTCTACATGGGCATTAGAAAATTTGTAACCTTGTAATATTTCTGATTGTAGTGGCTGTGAACTGGCAAAATTTTCAGCTTGACCTTTTAATCGAAGTATTTCTGTTTCTTCATCTCCATTTGATTTGATTCATTTTGATGTATAATGGTCTTCTCTTGTTGCCACAAAAGGAGAGTCTCGATATTATGTTTCTTTTATTGATGATCATACTCGTTGTTCTTGAGTTTATTTAATGAAATATCGATCTGAATT
>CAIGRB010002960.1:0-16643 GCA_903798255.1 Fraxinus quadrangulata | reverse complement strand
TAATAAAAACCTGATTTTTGAAATAATAAAACTATTTTCCTAATTTTGAAATTGAATTTTGCAACCACCTTATATTTGTATTGTTCCCCTATTTATTGTCCTAAAGTTAACGGAATTAATTATAGGACTTGGGTTATCACTAAAACAAAAGTTGAACACTTAAATCAAAACTAACTATACAAGTTCTTATAGAATGTTTCAATAATGATATTGATTTCCAAATTAAAACGATGCTAATATGAAATTTTGGGATAATAAATTTAGTCGAAGGATCTCAACCTAACCAGTAATTACAATGATCTCTCCTTAAGAGATACATATTTAAGATTATATGATTTTTAGGTCATCGTTATATTATAGTCTATGTATGCATAAGCATTACGCGCATCATATTACTTGCTCAAATTACTTATGCATATCATTGAATTTTTCATAACAATGTCATTTAATGTGTTATGTGTAATCTTAAATAAAAATCGATTTGTGGAGAAAAATACGTTGATTGAAAATACAATTTAATAATTTTTCTCATTGAAGAGAAATACTTCTTTTTTGCTGGAAGATACCTACCTCGGTGAACCAAATGAGGTGACCACTTCTAAAGTTAAGGTTGCATATGACAAGTGGCATCACTATGATGTGACATCTTGCTGCTATATTCTGGCTTCCATGTCGAATGCTTTAGAGTAGAAACATCGGAGTATGAAAACCACTTGGGACATAATTGAATGCCTTAAGGAGATTTTTGAACACAAAAGTCGTTAGGCCAAGCATTCCGACGTTAAGTGTATAATGAACCTATGAATAAACATGTTGAATGTGAATGAAGTATTTAACATGGTTGAGGTTTTAGGAGCTAACATTGACTCAAAGACTCAGATCGACATGGTTTGGAGACCCTCGAGATCTTCTCCTAATTCAAAGTGGATTATAATCTCCACAAATAGACCCCTTTCAAACTGAGTTAATGAAAGAGCTTTAGAGGGCTGAGATGTCTTCAGGACTAAAGGTGGGGATGCATGGTTACTAGAAACTCTAATTATAAGCCGGAAGGTATAGGAGGCAAAAAAGAAAGAAGTGCAAGGAACAACAGTTGGAGGAAAATGTTGGGGATTTCATTTAAAAGACTTAGTCAATCAATTATTAGTTTAAAAAATCAAACAATTATGTTTTTTTACTTAGAAGTAGGGCCTAGATATATAAAGAAATGGAAAATACAAATTGTAAATGACTATAATGTCCTTGTATACAAAAATACATTATTACCGTAATTCCCATTTAAATTGAATTCTACCTTCTAATTTTTCTACAAAAATTGGCTCCTATTGTCGAATGCAACCATTTTCATTTTCTTATCATCATCACCATCTTCATCTTCTCTACTTAATGAAACCATAAAATCTATATTCTCATTTCCTTGAACGATCATTTAGTTGAAGTCTGTAATCAAATCTTACAATATTTTTGTTGGGCATTTGGAGAAGAATAAAAGGTATTGTAAATTTTCGATATTAGGGCTACTTTATTTCTTAATTTTTTGAATCATTTCTTCTTGTTGTATGTGTTTATGGTGTTCATTTGTCAATAATGACTTTGAATTCATTTTATCATTGGATTTGTGCTTCTATATAGGTTACTTCCCAACATTTTTCTTATTACCCTTATTTGTATTAATTGAAGTGAGTTGTAAGTTGATAAACACGTGTTTGGCAATTCTATTCATTGTTTTACTGTATAACGTACATTTGGTTTCTTCTATATATAATGACTGACATATCATTTTCTGTAATTCATAATGACATACATATCATTATTAGTACTGTATGAAGTTTGATATTTGATGAAATTTTTATGTTGAATTATAATTATGGACACTATGGATATGGTATTAATATTAGTTTATTATCCAATTGAATATGAACAATAAGTTGAAGGTGCATATAAATGGAAATATGCATGGAATGACAAAAAGAAAACAACGTCTATTCTTGTTTNTTAATATTAGTTTATTATCCAATTGAATATGAACAATAAGTTGAAGGTGCATATAAATGGAAATATGCATGGAATGACAAAAAGAAAACAACGTCTATTCTTGTTTTGAAAACAATTTCTTATACGAACTTGTATGATAAAGTCAAAAAGATGTTGAATATCGATACAAGGATATACAAAATGGAGATTTCAGTTTTTGTCCCTATAATATCTAAAGCTCTAGCTACACCGATGATCATTGATTGTGGCAACAATGTGAAGTGGTGATAGTTCTCGAAAAGTAGATGGCGAATGTAATTTTCCTATAGCAGACGACAATGATGTAGAGTTACACACGGATGAAACCTGTAGTCGGAATGTAGAGGATGATAATGATGTTTAATGTAGTTGAATTGTATTTGCATGTGTAAGTTCGTTTCGTTGTGGGATATCAGTAAGAATTTCAAAAAATGCAGATATGGAAGTTAACTAGTTGTTTCATCTAAATATGATCTAATTTCAAAAATGCGATTGCTGGCTATGAAATGTCACTTTGAATACAAAGTTAAGAAGTTAAATAAAAGCACTTTTACAATTGTTTGTATTGATGAAAACTGCAAATGGCACTTGCGAACAATCAAGATCGAAGAAAGTCCTATTTTCGAAGTTCGAAAGTATAATGGTCATCACTCTTGCTTCAAGAGCGTTCGTTGCAGAGACTATAGGCATACTGCATATATGATTATTGAAAATTACATCATCTCTAAGTATCCAGACGTCGATCGAGTTTACAGATCAAGGGACATCATTAATAATATTCGTCGAGAGTTCGGCATAATCATAAGATATAATAAAGTGTATATGGTTAAAAATTTTGCTAACAGACTGATCCGTAGAAAACTCCATGAGAGTTATGCGAAATTGCCTGCATATTGCTATATTTTTGGAGATACAAAATCCTAGTGTTCTGACATTTATTCATACAACTGAAGATCAGAACTCAAGTACTTTTTATGGCCTTGAGAACCAAGTATACATGTATTCATTAACTTAATGCGAAGGGTAATTTTTGTGGATGGTACATTTTTGACATCGAAAATGAAAGGTAGTCAGGATGAAAATTTTCAAATATTTCCACTCACATGGAGAGTAGATGATTCAGAGAATTATGAATCTTGGACTTGGTTCTTTCAGAAGTTATGGTTAATAATAGGTGATACAGATGATCTTGTGATTATATCTGGTCGAGCTATGTGCATTAAAATGGAGTTAGAAATATTTTTCAATTTGCTCATCATGGTAATTGCACATATCACCTGCAAAAGAACTTGAAGACCAATTTTATACGGAATGATTTTGCAACTTTGTTTAGTGCAGCATTGGAGACTTGTACTGTAACAGAATTTTAGCCCAACATACAGCTTTATGTAGTAAAAAAAGAGCGTCAAAGAGCACCCATTAGAAGAATGTTTCCATTATTGGGCTAGAGTACATTTTATCGGGATATATTACAATATCATAACTACAAACAATGTAGATTTTGTTAAATGGTTTGTTGAAGAGTGCTCGAGAATTTCTCATAATTGGATTGATTGAGTATATCTGAGAGACACTACAAATGTGTTTTTATGAAAGTTATGTTGAAGTAGAAAAATGTGTGACACCCACTTTTAGAAAGGAAGATATGCATAAAATATAACGAGTCAAATGAGTTGGGTGTAATTCAGGTATCTCCAGACATTTATAAGGTTGGTGACAATTTAGAACATCATTTTGTTAACTTGGATGAAAGGACATATACGTATAGGAAACTTGATTTAGACAAGTTCACATGTGTGCATGCAATTGCTACCGTAGGGTTTAAAGGAGATGATTGCTATAACTTATGCAACCTCTTTGCCCAATAAAGTTGAATGGTGAATTCCTAAACATGTGATGGCTAGAGAGGTACTTCTACTATTTCCACGAAGACAGGGTTGGTAACCGCCAAAAAAGAGGAAAATATTAGCTGGAGAGACACGTGCGCCTCGTAAGTGTAGTAAAGGCAATAAAACTGGTAATGTTCGATCCAATTGCAGGAGCCAAGCAACGTTAGTGAAACTTAAGATTGTAATATTGTCGTGACTTGTATCTTTATAATTTTGTACTTATTGGAAGCACAAAATGATTTATTATATTTTGTAGTTATTGTGTTATTAGCGCTTTCATACTAGTAGAACGAAATTAAAGTTAGTTTACACTCTTGTATTTATTGTTTTCCACATTAAAGACAAACGATGTTTATATCGTTACAGTTGGTGTAGATGTCGTTCCTGTACGAAAATTTCACTAATTCACATAATGATATTGAAATCGTTCATGAGATATAAAAAGATATTAATGTCATTCCAGTAGGACGAACAGACCGCTTTATTGACTTGCATAATGACATTGAAATTGTTCTTGTGATGGAAAATGATATTAATGTTGTTCTAGTACGAAAATTGCACTGATTCACAAAAACGACATTAAAATCCTTATTGAGAGACAAAACGATATTGAAGTCGTTCCAATACAAAAGATACTGTTTTACTAATTTTCATAACGACATTGAAGTCATTATATATCAATAAACGACATGAAAATCGTTATGCCAAAAAACTTGCACAGATCACAAGTGTCAAACCTATGATGTTGATGTCATTTCAGTATCAAATGCCATTGTTTCACTGATTTTCATAATGACACTAAAGTCATTTATTTCAATACATAATGACATTGAAGTCGTTTTTACAACAATGCATGCGTCTAGCTTGCACTAAGGCGCGTGCCTACTCAAATTGGTTACTCTCAATGCCTCTCAGTAGCTGGCTAGGTGATGCCAAGTAATTGCAGTCCAGGTCATTCTACTTTGATCTTGCACAATTTAGTCCTTGAATTTTAACTTTTTTTTTTCAATTAGGACCTCTATAAATTGCACCTCATGTCCTTTCACTTTCTAACTTTTTGCGTTTTAGTCCCCAAAACCACAATTTTGACGATGTTGAAATCGTTATATTTCAAATCATAACTACAATGACATAGATATTGTTTTCTTTCCTGCGTAACGACAATGATATCGTTATGTGTGAAATCTACGAAATAATATAACGACGTGGATGTCATTCTAGTACAATTTTGATGAAATTTCAGTCGTTACAATTCAAATTATAACTACAATCACATAGTTATCATTTCCTTTCATACGTAATGACAATGATATTATTATGTACGAAACCCACGAAATAGTATAACGACATTCATATCATTTCTTTACCATTTTTTTTGAAATAGTTCCAGATAAAATCATAATTGCAACAACATAGATACCATTTCTTTTCATATAAAACGACGTTAACATTGAAATCATTCATGAGACATTTAATTTGAATGATTTCAAAATAAATTGGTAAAAGTAAGTATCCAAGATTCAACAATCTTATTGGAATAAACTTGGAAATTTTAAAGCTCTTTCTCGTATTTGGTATATAGTCTCGCTCACAATTTGTACAAAGAAGACAATTAATACAAACTGAATTCATTTGGAACATTATTATAAAATCATTAAAGCTTGATTACTTACATTGCCAGTAAGCCAACCATCCTCATTCAAAAGGTTTGTCAATTTTTTTACTTGAATATCATAAAATTGCAAACGTATAACTTGACTGCGCATACAACACAATCAGCACAAAGTTATAGTTATGTAATAATATCATTACTCGCACATGTTCTTGCAACTATATTCACGAAGGGAGAACACAATAAGCGTGGCTTTCTCTTTGGACGATACCCCTCTCTTTTAGGTAAATCACATTCTACCTCCTCGATCCATACATTGTTGCTTAAATGTTGCAAGTACCAAGAATTATAAATCTAAAATTAGAATAATTTGGAGGTAATGACATGAAGCTAAACATCAATTTTTTTTACATACCGAGACTGGATTCATTCGCGTCCGCCTCAGGTTTCTCGAACGTCACAAAATCAGCGGGCATCACTTTCTCCATATATTCATGCTCCTCATTTACAAATGCTTCTTTTTCCGGCCCTCTCTTCTACAGTTCTTCCCTTTTCATGCTCCTCTATTTCATCCCCATATCCAACCTCAGTTCTATTCCCTTCTACGTTCTCTTCTCTCACCTTCTCCTCTAACTTTGGGTCCCTTTTCGGTGGTGGTTGAGATGCACTGGGAGAATGTCGGTGGAATGCATGATATGTCTTGGCATTATGCTTGGCCTCATCTCCTTCTAATTGGTTTGAAGCATTCTCATCTTCTTCTACGATCGAGGTCAACTCTTTCCAGTAAGCCTCCTCAAGTTCAGCTTTTATGGGAATCAATGTAGAATTAACCTCCAACTGCAAATATTAAATTGTGAAAATAATTAGTCATTCGCTAAACAAAATTCCACAATTTGTCCCCATTAAACTTAAATAATAATAAAAAAAAAAGATAATTTACCTCTTTTGATTCTAACACATTATCAATGCCAACCTCTTCGACATTTCCTAAGCGACCATTCTTGGAATTGCATCTGGATATTTTATAATAAACTTCATTCCCAAAGTTGAAATCGCTTTGAATGCTCAAATCTATTGTAAAACAAACATTATTATCTCGCAATACAAATTTATATATAAAAATTAATACAAAGTCAAGTATGTTGTTTATTCATACTATTATAGCAAGGAGAAAGTAGTGCAACGAATACCGATAATATGACTCTCCTCTGACATTCGAATTTTCAATATACCACCCATTTCACGTTTGAATACGTTCATCATGTGTAATTTTCCCCATGGACACTTCTCTAATCTATCAAGATCATCCACCAAGTTCAACCACTATAAATCGATAAAGGTGTTTTCCTTCGTGGCCCAAAGGACGTACGCCAGATGATGATCAATCCCAACTTATACTTGTTGCTATTTCTTTTCCAATCCAAATCTTGCTCGTCTGTCTCCAATCTTAAACCATGCTTCTTTTTTGGTGGTCTTCATTTTTCACAACTGTGAAGTCAACCTAATGTCCTTGAATCTAAGAAGAGATCCGAAGCAGCTCTCATGGAGCTTGTTCATGTAATTTGTATCCAACTTCCCATAAACATCGTGTACTACTTGCAGTTTATATCTAATCGTAATTGTAGCACCGACTTGAATCTTCTCCATAGCAATGCAAATTACGAAACAATTACAAATATTAGAAAAAAAGTGATGACAGTAAATCACATAAACATAAGATGCATAAGCTGTATAAACCAATTTAAGCATACAGATTCCCAATAAAAAAATAGAATTCTATACAGATTGCAAGCACTGCAGTACTTCACAACAAAAATGTCCTACTAACATTCTACTAATACAATTATCAGCCTGACAACCAAATGTGAACTCATCATGAAAGATTATGCTTCATTTCAAACACAAACTCGTAATTTCAATTCTCAAAACTTAGAAGACAGAAAACATCAAATCTGGAAAGAGTTAAACACAATGAGCCTTGAGTCACTCTTGACTCACATGCATATTTGGGAAAAGAGTTAAAGATAATGAACCTCAAGTCACTCTCAACTCACATACATACTTGGGCACTATGTCTATTATCTCATCTTCAACATCATCTTTTACTTCTCATGTCATCCTATCAAACAAGCATTACATTGCAGAACAAGTATGATATCAATTTTGTGCCTCATTTTAAGTATATATCACTCTTTGAAAAGTTTTACTATAAACTATATCCAGCAAAAGTAATTAATAAACCCTAAATCAATCTATGCAAAAGAACGAGAATACATATGAACCATAACATTCAAAAAAAATTCAATTTCTCAAATTCAGAGAACAAAAATCAAGTATCATTCTCACTAGAAATAAAAAAAATTATACAAAAACCCAATACACATGGTTTAGGAGAAGAAATAGATTTTGAATTCAACTAATAAAAATTATTATTCGACAATCAAATCCATTTCCTGTGAATTTTACATTTGAAAATACAGAAAACTTACATTGATTTTCCTAAATAGGAGCTTGTAGTTGGTTTGAAAATGAAGAAGACAGATTTCGAACTCAACCCTCCATTGAAGACATCGTTCCCTTTAAAACTTTCCACAATCATCGACCTCAATAGAAGAAGGAGAAGAGATGGCTTTAGACTTGAAGGAGAAGAGTTTGGGAATTTAAAGGAGAAAATAATTTCGAAGGAAAAGAGTTTTGAAGGAGAACGATTCTGACGTGAATGAATGAAAGAAAACCCCCAAATTCCTTCTTTAATTTCATTTTACAAGATAAGGGTAAAGGGGCTTTGACACTTCTAAATAATTAAAATTCCTTTTATTTTGATAATTTCGGTCAAATGCCTGTTGCACAAAATATTTTTGAGTGGTGGCCATTTGAATTCATGTTAGAACGAAGTAAAAGTCCAAAAGAAAGTGATTTCATTGTGGTCAAAAGGGGCACTGGAAAAGATTTTACCGATAGTACCTAGCCTCCAAAAAGTAGGGTAATATCACGTCGTTCCACATTGAGACTTGTTTAGTGATTTGACTCTACTAAATTTTGAAGCAACTAACCATATTTTTAATTCTTTGCAGGGGTTCAAGGTAACTTGATAACTCAATAAGGTTGAGTAGGCACACCAATAATGTTTTTGAGAGAGCTGTTTGCACATTTTATCTTTATTTTGATAATGGTGCATTGTTATTTGTACAAAATTGGATTACAAAATTGTTTAACAAAATGAGTGTGGCAATATTTAGGTCATTAATTTCAAAAATTGTTTTTGAAATCATTGAGTTAGATTTTGCCACACTCATTTTGTAACCCAATTTTGTATACATGACATTGTTCAATGTTAATCATTTGGTTTTAGATAATTGTTATTTAATTAAAATTTTTTTTTTTTCACAAGATCGCATTTTTGTCTTAATTTTTTAATTTTTATTCTGTTTCTGTTTCTTTTTCTTTTTCATTTTTTGTTTATGTGCCTAACCAGAAAGAATAAGACCCTGCTTGGAAAAGCTTAAAAGAAGTTAAATTAAGCCCTTTTTGATATGAATGTTCTTCAAGCACTTAGAAGCTTAGGCAAACATGCTATAAGACACGGACCCACAGATTGGTATCTGTCAAATATTTCATTCCTCATTCTTTATGCGTCGGAGACGTCGCTGCTTGCGTTCAGAAACAGATAGTTGCATCAGATCTTTAAATAAGGAAAAAATTCTAGACAGAAATCTCTGATAATCGTTCAATGGCTGAATCAAGATCCGGCCCAGGTAGGTTTTTTCCTCGATTTATACAAATTTAGCTGCAACTGCTGCAAATATTAGATTTTTTCTTCATAAGAAAAAACCCATTTCTTTTGCGCTTTCTATCATTTTATGTTTTTTAGACAACCCCTTTAATTATTACACAGTTATATTAATATCTGATAGAAACGTAAATTTGTTTACGATTTGATGATAATTGAAATTGCGGCAGAAAAAGAAGTGAAAGCGCGCAATGTATTTGAGAGGGCGAAGGAAGAGATTGCGGCGGTTTTTCACCATGAGAAACTCTCGAATCACCATCACAAGGAAACTCATGGACTGCGTAATGACCTCGATGAGAATACATCTATGGGTGATGTTAAGGCTCCAAATGCATTTGAAAGAGCAAAGGAGGAAATTGAGGCCATTGTGGAAGCAATTCATCATAAGAAGGAATCGAAAAGCGGCGGTTCATCTTCATATAGTGAAAAGAGGTTAGGAAATTAACGCTTTATACAAGTTGAATTGCGGGGATTGAGTTCATTTTTTGGACAAATTATGATAATTTGCAGAAATTCTGACTCAGTGGATCATTTGGAATCGAAGAAACCGGAATTTTCTTCAGGTACATAGTGTGCTCTGACTGTTAATCACCATTTGAAATTTACACTTGATCATATGACATTTGGGGTTCATATGCCGAGTCATATATTTGTAAAGAAACTATTCCTCTTATTCAATCTTATGTTTTAAGGGTTTTCTTAGAAAGTATTGCCTAATGTGGGAACAATAAATGATCACTAGAAGCATTAATTATATGATAACAAAATGCATACATAAAATCAAGATATTTAGTTGAAAAGTGTTGAGAGGATATGTTATTGCAGCAGGTAAGGGTGGAAAACAAGAATGCCTCTTATGCTTTAGAAGTTTCATTTCTGTTTGGTGGAAAATCTGTTGATATCTTTTGTACCAATCATCTGATAGTACTTGAGGGTGTTTATGAATGGTAGGACTGAACTAAACAGGGAGAGTTGCCGTCAGATTTTCCACTTCAAAATTATGCTAATTGGTTGGATACACTAAACCAGAATTGACAAGAAAAAATATTCTTTAGCTTTTATAATAAATCATGTTTCATTACCCTTGTATTTAATGAAACAAGCTTCCCTCATCTGATTCATGTAGGTATTGACATTTTGTTATTTGTGACAATAAATTTTTTTATAAGTCTACTTTTTCTTGCCTCATAGTTTCTTTATTCATGCTTGGTTCATGAAGAATTCTAAGTCATTCCATTCTTATCCCATGTTTTGACATCGGCAGAGAAGGATGTGAAGGCACCAAATTTTATTGAACAGAAGAAGGAAGACATTGAGCCACTGATGCACAAAGGGAAGTCGCCACGCCATCATCATAAAGAAACTCATGGAAGGAGTGACGATATTGATGAGAGTACCCCAATCAGCAAAGTTAAAGGCCCAAATGTGTTTGAACGAGCAAAGGAAGAAATTGAGGCTCTTATTGGGACAATTCACACAAAGAAGGATTCTGATAATGCTGTGTCCTCACCAAAGAAGGAAGGTGGATTGCCGGTGTCTATTAGAAGAGGATTGGAAAAGTTTTGCTCTCCTCGCAGTCATAATAGGGATAGGGATTGATTAGTTAATTGTTATGAAGATGATACTTGTTGAATTTTACGTCATAAAATAAAAAATTCCTTTCAAATTACAATTTCTCGGAATGAGAACGAGTCTTTTTATCCCAAAGCCTGAAGGCCCCCAGGTGACGGGACAAAATAAAAATGACGCTGGGTCCATAAAAATGATTGGATCTTCCTCTTTCCTATTCAGAGTTTGTTTGATTGATAAAATGATAGTTGGCTCGATCTTCTTCTTCTTCCCTTTTTTTTCTTTCTCCCCTAAAGTTGCAGTTTAGCAGCTGGGGTTGGATCCAATTTCACAAAACATGGAGATGCATGACGAACTTATGCTTTCCCTATCAAACTCAACCGCTGTTCATTTTTCTTCCCCAAGGTACAAGTTCTCTGATTTACACTGAACATAATGATGTTGCTTCATTTGATGTTGTCATTAACTTCTCTCAAAACTCTCTTTTAAAGGTGAAAACTTTACAACCCCCATCCAGCCAGCCACTAATTAAAGGGAAAAAAAAAAAATTATAATAATAAAAGAAATTTTGACCACCACTGATTCTTGTACAATCATTTACTGATTCTCGTACAATCATTTACTGATTCTCTGTAATTATTTAGGTCATTGGAAATCGAAATATCATAATAGTGTTGAACATATATCCACATGCCATTTCACATATGAAATTAATTCATCATATCATGGATATAGTGCAACTTTGGAAGCACATTTTTTCCTCTTAGATCAGCAGTACTAAACAAGATAATGGATATTGATGAAGATTCTGGGATAGCTCGACATGGGATTGGAATGCTCAGAAGATTGTCCAGTGAAAAAGCAATGACACAAGGAACATGAAAAAGTTTTCAGCAATGCATTTACAGAAAATATAGAAGAACTTGACTGTACTTTGGCTTCATCATCATCTGTGGCAATGATGGAATTGGAACCTAGTGGTAAGTTCAGGTTTATGAAGAGAAACAATTTTAGCCCGTACAATTCTCCTTTTTGTCATTGTTTTGGTTGGTTGGCATACAGAAGGATTGAAATAGATTATATTCAACTGTTTTCCCAGGAATGTTAATTCATTAAGGAGAAATAAAAGAGCAGTTTTACAATATTTTTATTTTTTTAATCTCGCATTTCTCTTCAGTATAGTTATTATGGTCGTAAAATGAACATAGCAAGAAATGGAGTGATAAGATAGTTCGTGTCCATACTAGTACAGATAATATTAGAAATGAGAATCTATGATAAACTAAGAGATGGAAGATCATTTCTTACATAGACCTAAAGAAGCTTTCATTTACTCATTATAGTGATCCACTCCCTAGTTAAAAAATGGACAAGTGGACTTTTATTGATTCTTCGAATAAATGTAGCAAAAACTGAATATATAAAAAAAGGGTTAAGTAACTTTAAATTTATGTGATTAATTTGTATTTTGATCTTGTACCCAATTGGAAGAAGCTACACGGCTGCAGTGATCCTCGCAATATTGATGCATAATTTGGCTTATGAAATGAGTGTACTCGATTTTACTACTGAACCCTTGTAGTGACAACCTGTAATTGGGATCCAGGTCATTATTTCCATATAATAATATTAGAAAGTCCGGTTGATCTTTGTCCCTTCGGAAAAGACCTCTAAATTGATGATGTTCGACTGAAAAGATCCTGATTAAGTTAGCTGGTCGAGAAGTTAATAGACCAAATAAACACCACGACTGTTTAGAGCCCAAGGAGCAAAAAACAAAAAAAAAGTTGACCGAAGAGAGGTTTCAAATGGCTCAACTGAAAAGGGCATGAATATGGTGATTGATGATTTATTTGTACGTGCCTTTTATTAGGATGCCAGTTTTTTTACCATACAAAAGTTATTTTCTTTCAGTTGGCAATTCGTATAACCTTTTTCTAATCAGTCCTTTCCTTTTGATCTCTTAAGGTTTGGAGGATGTTTGGAGCAGGCTTCTATAGGTAGGGCTAACTTTTTTGGATGAACCTCTTGTCCACAAACTTTGGCCGCTCAGGAAGTCCTCTATCTACTAGTCTAAATCTACCCCATCTTCCTATGGTTCTCTTGCAATATTACATTGGAGAAGCCAATCCCAATCGGAAAGCTTGCAAAGGGGCAGCATAACTCAACGAATTTGACAGTCTATGTCACACAAAAGCTATCGATGGGATAAGTAACTCTTCGAAGTCATCAAGGTCAGACCAATCTTAATCATCCTAATTTAATACGAATAGATCTTGAAATACCCGTATATTCCTGATCCCGACCTCTTGTGCAATTTGAGAAAGAATAACATTTGATTATCAAAGCAAATTCTCTTCAATGTCTTAAGAAGAATGAGCATGGAGGTGTAGAAACCGTAGAGTCTGATCGCTTCACTTCATCCGGACTACAACCAGATCTATTCTGTGAATAGTCTCTTTCTTAGCCAAATCCTTGTTTCAGACCTTTTCATGACCTTAAGAAGCAACTGCCTCTCCCATGGTAATTAACTGTAAAAAGCAATTCAAAATGTTCATTGAATTGAAGAAACAGCATCAATGCAATCTGGTTGTGCCAATTACTGGCTGCCCTAGCAACCCTCAAATGAATTGAATTTCCACCTCTAGATCCCTATGGCAATGAGAGCTCTAGAGGATTATTTTAAATGTTGATTGAAGAGAATAGCAACTACAAGAAGTATCTAATGGAATACATTTTTTTCATATAAAAGTGTCACGTGATTGCTTATTATCTTGGACCTGTAGAAGGTTCATCAATAGTTTGTCCATATATTTGACTGGATGATTGTCATTTCTGTAGTTTTGGCCAGATCCGTTCCTCATGGTACCAAAAATTTTCCATGGACAATGCTTAAGTTGACAGCACTTCAGAATTATGTCCCTTTTGACTGAATCACTCGACTGAAAGGACAGAAAGAATGTGAGTGATGATTTGTTTGTATGCCTTGGGATGCCAGTTTTTTAACTTCACAATGTGTAGTTTCCTTTTTCTATTGGCCATCTATAGTGAGATAATAAGATGCATAGAAGTAAAGTAGACATTTACTTTAAACGTGTAAAGAGGACACATTATTGCCTTGTTGGAACATAAACATTGAGTAAATGTAAGGCTGCGTTGAAAATTAAGAAGACCTCTTCTATATGCTTTAGAAAAGTTTCATCCATTTGGTGGAAAATCTGTTGATAGCCATTGTATCAATAGTTTGATGGTACTTAAGGGTGTTTCGGAATGGAGGCAATTAACTAAAACAGAGAGAGTTGCGTCAAATTTTTGTATTCATAATTAAGCAAATTGGTTGAAAGAAAATTGACGAGGAAAACTATTATTTAGCTTTGATAATAAATCGTGTTTCATTACCCAAGTAGATACTGTAACAAGTTTCCCTCAACTGATGCATGTTGGTCTCAAGACTCAACATTACTTGTGCCAATACAAAATATTATGGGGCAACTTTTTATTGCCTACTAGTCTCTTTTATTCGTTCTTGTTTGGTGAAGAATTCGAAGTAATTCCATATGCCATGTTTTGAAATCGACAGAGAAGGACGTCAAGGCAACCCGCCCCCCAAAACACTACATTAGTTGTGAACTTCCTGTGGTCATTTTGTTTGATTATTTTGTTGATGTGATGACACAAAGAATCAGAAGTCACTTAAGAATTGAAGATCATAACACTATATATATTTTCATATGTATTTTGACCAATCATGAAATACCATCCAAATCTAGTTTATCAACATATTTAGGTCCCCATCATATTTAAATGTTGAAAACCAATAACTTTAATTCTTTATTAAATCACTTTAAATAGTTTAACCTTATGATAACTTTTAATACACAATCTATTACATATGTAAGTTCACACGACAAATTAAAACCTGACAATCTCTTACTTGGACCACATATATTATCTTATAAATGTTCATAATTTTGTGACATAAAATTTTTTTCTATTATAATCAAAAGCATCTCCGATATAACAAATATAGAAAATATAATTACTACAAATTTAAATATTCCTTTAAATAAAGAAATAGTTGTTTAAAATTATTATTATTTTTATCATCATGTCTTTAACTATATTTTGTTACCGAGTACTTTTAGGGAGTGTTTGATGAATATTATTGATGAAAGAATGTATTTTAAATAATGATATTATGATAAATATGTGATTAAATAGTAAGGAAAAATTATTGATATGATGAAAAATATTATTTTATTAAAAAATGTGTTGTTGAAAATAAGTTTTGAAAAAATATATTTTAAAAGAATGTGTGTCAAATATGGACTTATATATATGTGTGTGTGTGTGTGTGTGTGATTTCGTAAATGTCGGTACTTAGCTTATATATTAAGCACTCGGGGACGTGTCACACTACAATATGTAGTGAGATATAATGGTTGATTACAAAATTAATTACACCACTTATTCTATCGTGTCACGTCAGGTGCTTAGAATAAGTTAAGCAACGTTACTTAGGAGATCAATTCCCTATTATATTGTAGTAAATAATAATAATAATAATAATAATAATAATAATAAGGTTACTAAGGGTTAAAAAAATTGTTACTAGAGGTTAACTTTTCAAGGATTGGAGGGGCCAAAACACTTGTAAATAGATTCTATTTAGGCTGACCCTCTGTTTTGTTTCTTCACCAATTACTCATCTTAGATTTACTATATCTGAACATATCTATAGCAATCATAGCAAGCATTAAATTAGTACACTTACATGTGTACACATTTTCCTTACATATTCAAAAAAATAGAGGTCTCACATCAAACGAAAACTAAGGTGTGGAAAGAATAGTAAATAATTATAAAGTATGCACCAAGCGTATACCTTGTGCGTACCTTGTGTGTGGATTTTTGGGTAAAAATCTGAACTCTGAATAAATTATTTTCAGACTTACAATTGTCCAATTACACGAAAATTAGGTGAGTGGAGTTAAATATTGTGAATGAATTGCGCGATTTATTATTATTATTATTATTATTATTGAAAGCATTTATGTCGACATTTTTCACGAATCTCTAGATTTTTCATAAATCTCTAGATTTTCTATAAATCTCTTGTACTTTTCTATGAATATCTTACTGAGGTTTATTCAAAAATGAAATAATGTTCATATTATATATTAAGTTGATTTTAAATACGCATTTATTTTTCAGTAAATGTCTTATAAAATATGAATAACGGGTTATGGGCATGCCGATGAAATGCCACAACAAGTACCACATACTCATGCTCACGATCACGATCACGATCATGACCATGACACAACAAGGATCAAACACTCACTATCATGTTACAAGTTATCGAAGTGATTGAGATCGATCACGATCACGATCATGACGATGTATAATGCTCATGTTACAAGTTATTGAAGTGATTTGGATCAATGAAAGAAGTTCGTGAATGATGAATAATTACATTGATATGCTCAAGAATGAAGAACTATTATTTATGTTTACAGATAGAATTTCCGTACTAAAATAAATTTCATGATTTCTAATGCGAACCCCGTTGTAACGGTGACTACGAAACCCACAACTAGATTGATGCGGAACTCAAGAACGACAATTAAATTGGATTTTTGATTTAAAATCCGGTTTTAAATTTGAACACAACAAGGTGAACCAAAAAACCTAACGATAACGACGATGTGTTGAACCCCTTGATTACACAATAAAGAACCCACGGTCCGATGTTTGAACGCCACAAGAT
>CAIGRB010002956.1:134751-150677 GCA_903798255.1 Fraxinus quadrangulata | reverse complement strand
CTATCGAGAGAGGGCAGCCCCATTAGAGAATAGGGTTTTGTGCCAGAATTTTTAAAAATTAGGAGGAAAAAAGTTAGGTATGTAGTTGACTTGCCCTAGAAAGCCTGCCTAATTTTGTGGTAGTAAAAGTGAGTCCCTTCTTTAGCAAAACGAGTTGACATAATTCTCTCTCCTAGCCTTATACATGATAAAAATCAATTTTTTTGATAAAAATTAATAAAATACGTTGTCAAAAATTTACGAATCTCCTGAAACATGGGATTCAAATTAAATATTAATTTTGACTCATAAAAATTTACTTTTTTAATCGAATCAAATATGATAAATGGCCTCTACTCATTGCAAAAAGCTCTCTCTCTCACACACACACACACACACAGAGCATTCACAAAAATAAAAAGTTGGGTTGGGAGGCATGTTTGCCTTCAAAAGAAGGGGTGAAATGAAAAGGAGTCACTGTCTTGGTTCCTAGTTGATGTTCTTTTATGATGGAAGGGAATGTTCTTTTTTATTTTTATTTTTGCAGCTTAAAAAGACACGGCATTATTCCTTTTAAAAGGTTGTCTTTTTGAAGTGGGAATACAGAGTCGTGTTTTTATGAAGATTCCCCATTGACAAATCTTGCAACTAAACATTTCAATGAATGTTAGTATTCCCCTATTTTTTAGCTCTTGATATGTTTTCGATATTCGATATGTGTAAATAGCTGTTATTGTGAGTTTGATTGTACTGAATGTTAGAAAAAACTTGTGGCATCTGACTCCGCCTTTATCGAGAATAAAGTTAGTGGGTTTGTCTTTGATTTTGTTATTTTCATATGTTTTTAGGTATACTCTTCGAGCATTGACTTCCTGTAGTGATATGGATGGAATCATATCAAGTCCAATTAGGAATATGTTCTACAAAATCTGCTGAATGGCTTATTATCCATATAAATCTTGATAGATATCCTTAATCCTAAGTTCATCGCTTAGTTTTAATTTGTGCATGAAATTAATTTATTGGCTATTCGATATTAATTAACTTGTAATAACAATAATCTTTGTGCAAATCGATTTTAATTAACTTTGTCCAAACGTGTGAGTACTTGTTCTATTTGCAACAGAGCTAGTGACTCAAATGAGTTGGTAAACATGTGAAAATGTAATGGAAGAGGTGCGGCTTAATCAAATCCCCTTCTTCTTGTTATTGTTCTTCGAAATTAATTCTCTATTACATATTGTTTACATATTAAGCTAAAAATCGATCTCCAGTAAATAAAAATAGGCTACTTATTCGAGTTCCCAACGTTTTAGTTAACTCGTCCTTGAAATAATTCTAGACATTATAATTTCATGGTTCACGTCATTCTCACCATCTTCATTATCAATTTATAGTCAGCCTTAAGTTCATACTTTATCATTTAATAACCTAATCCTTCTCTTTTTCTCTTGTTATTATCGAATTTGAAAATAATTCTTTCTCGCTCTTTATATTAATGTAAAATTTGACAATTTTTATGACATTCCCATAAAATACGCGATTGTAATGACTAGAGGTCTATAAAATTCTTTATAGAATAATGTTACGTAATATCACTATTGATTTGTAATATCCCCAAAGACAGAGAAAACCAAAATTGAAAACATAAGGGGCCGTTCTCTTTGATCGTTTTGGATCGTTTTCTGTTTTCGATTTTTCAAAATAGTGAAAACACGTTCTCTTTACTATTTTTGAAAACGTGTTTTGGAAAAAAAGATTAAAATTTACAAATAAAATTCAAAATGATTAATTTGTCGTTTTTTATGNTTCCTATTTTCGAAAACGCGTTTTTGAAAACGAAAAAAAATTTGTACACAAAACAATAAAATCATCGTTTTAGAAGTTTTCAAGCCAATTCCACGAAAAACTTGAAAATAAGGAAAACAAATTTGAAAATAAGGGAAACAAAGAATATAGAGAAAGAGAGAGAGGGGATGAGAGAGAGAGAGAGAGAGAGAACACGTTTTCCTTTTTTTATTTTCGAAAACAATTTTTGAAAATGTAAAAAAGAACACATTTTTAACAATCTCAAAATACACCTCCAAAACACAAAACTCAAAATGAATTCAAAACTCAAAACACAAAATCGAAACACAAAGAGAACGGCCCCTAAGTTTTGGTAGTTGCAAAAATGTTTTAAATTTTTTAATCCTAATTCCGTGGACTAAATAAACAAAGTCCTCGAGTACCAAAACTTTGACTAAAGGTGCTGAATTCGACGACCTTAAAAAATAGACAATAATACGACAAATTTTAAGCATCACCTTAATAATTAAAAAAAAAATGTCCTATAAAATGGACAATGTATTAAGAAGACGTTTTGACTAAACGAACTAAAAAAGTTATTTATTTTTTATTTTTAAATAACTTAATAATTTACTATTTTACACGTACTTTTAAATATTTGTCAAAATGAGTACACCAAATTCCTTCCAAGGCATGAGAAATCTCAAATCTATACCAAATTCCCTATAAATTATCAAATAAAGTTAAAAATATGGATCACTATTTGAATTTATTCTACCAAATTTATTTCATTTCAGGAAAGAGAAAAGTAAATTGAAAAAAAAATTCCAAGAATTTGATAAGTGGGCACTTGTGGGGAGAGTGTTGATGAAATCCAGTGGTAAATAGAAAAATCCCACCATTTCACCCTTTGATGCCCAACAATAATATTTCTTACAAGTCATCATGGGCTGGAATTATTTTTCTTCAACAACATGTCCAAAATGGAATAATGCCATAATCCACTTTCTTCAAACAACTCGACATTATAATAGTCAAAACATATCTACAAACGATTAATTGGACAACGAAAGCAACTTCTATATCTGTCCCACTCAATAATATTTAGATTTGTTAAAACTTCTATATTTTACCGATTCAGTTTTTATAAGAAGAAATGTAATTTTTAAGAAGAAAAAATCACTTATAGGGTGTGTTTGTGTCACATTATTTTGGAAAAATGTATTCTGAAGTAGTAGATTGATGGAAAATGTGTGATTGAAAAAGAAGGAAAATTTATTGATATGATGAAAAATATTATTTTATTGAAAAATGTGCGGTTGAAAATGAGTAGAAAAATGAAAATAAAAATTTTAATGTGTATCAAACAAGAAGGAAAATTTATTGATATGATGGAAAATATTATTTTACTGAAAAATGTACGGTTGAAAATGAGTAAAAAAATAAGAATGAAAATTTTAATGTGTACCAAACATGGGCATAGTCTTACAATGCTTCATTATTTTGCAATGACCTATACCTCTTGATACAAAAATGTCTTTCGAATAAGCTAAAGCAATACTGCGAGATAAAAAGGCAATTTGATGCATCCAATATACTCCAACAATTAGAACAAAAAGTGAGTATTAATAATAGTAGGAAATTAGTACATGGTTCATGGTTGTCCTTGTACCAAACAAGTAGACATTCTATTCCAAAATGGAAAAGTGAAAAAAATTGTAAAAAAATACTCACAAAATTGTAATTCTACGTATGACTTCACAAAAATAATTAAAAAATTAAAAAAATGTTTATTTTTTACAAATTACTTCAGACAAAAACCACAATCAAGGTCAAAAACCCACAGCCCATCAAACAGCACACAAAACAAACAGCAAAAGGTCAGCTCACGCCTATCTATTCATTTAGCATTATTCAACCACCCTCTCACTATAATGGCCGCCAAGAAGAAGAGTAAAGCTACTTCACTCATCTTCTCCTCTCCCTATTTCTGACCTTTTACTTCTTCTCTTATATTTCAAGAACAAGGAAAACACTTGCTTTGTCCAGCTTGATTTTCGTGCTTTCTTGAAGAAAAATTGATTATTTTCTACTTCGTTTGCTCTTTTAAGAAAACCCATTTTAAATAACTGCCCTTGTTTTGATCTTATTCATTTCTTGAAAAGGGCTGTTTGTTCTCTCTTTGAAAAAAAGACCCATTACAAGAGAATAGCATACTTTCTTGGATTTTCTTGAAAAGCTTCGTTTTGGGGTTTAGGTGTGAAAAAATTATAAATGGGGAGTAAATGGAGGAAAGTAAAGCTTGCACTTGGTTTGAATCTGTGTGTGTATACACCAAGAGATAATATAGCTGATAATGATGAGGAGGATGGATCTTTGCCGCCGTCTTCTTATAGACACTCAGACGCTGCTCTGCTGTCGCCAGTGGCGAACTGGACCTCAGCTCCGCCGACGCCCGGGTCGAATAGGCTGAAGTTTTCCAAGAGCTTGAGTAGATCTTCTTCTAAGGTCTTGCATCTTTAAGCTTTTATTTCTTTAGTTATTTGATTTTCATTTTATAGGTTTCAATATGTGTTTATGAGCTTTTTCTTCATGTTGATTGCTGTTGGTTGTGATTGATCACTAATAGATGGAGGTGGGTGAAAATATTAGGAAATTCTGGGTTTTTTTATGAATGCATTGAATGGAAGCGTTCAAGCATTTCATGTGTTGGAAACTGAGAAATAATTGAATCTGGTTAGATAAAAATTATGAGCCCTTAAAAGGCGAAATCCGAAACCTTTCTTTGGCGTAAAATGCCGATAAATGTCAATTATTTATGGTTAATCTGAGTCTTTTATGTTTGTTCACTAAATTTTGGTAGCTGGATAAAATAAATGTTAAAAGTTTCTTTTGGTGTCTGATAGGATATAGAAGCAGGAAGACGATCGATCCTTTTACAGATCAAACAGATGCGTTTTTGGCTCATATTATTTTTTGAGAAAAGCTACTACACTTAATTGAAATTTTGAAACAACCATGATTAATTGGTATCTTTTGTGTGTTACTTTTTTGGACCAATTCAATTTCATATCTAAATGAACATTGTTGCTCATTTCTGTCATTATTTTGCTTCTTCTGCCGATATTGTCCTTAAGTTTCCTTGTTTTCTCATTTCCCTTAATTTAATTTTTTCTCTTCTACTTGTTTGGATGCGGGGAAGGATGTGACTAATGAAATGGAAACTTTGAAAGCACCTTTCACCTTTCAAGAATTCGATGATCATTTTTGTGTTTATATAATTTTATTAATCCTGGATTTGCAATTTTTAAATTCAAGGCAGCGTCTGATTCATGGTTTATACGATAAACACTGAAGGGAAAGGGAGCCATGAATCTAAGTATGGTATCTGATTCATGGTCTTGTCTTTTTTGTTTAGTTTTGTATCAAGTTCTGCTGTACATTGAGTTGTGAAAGCCTGGATATACTTCCTTTTTCTTACTTTTTGAGGAAAAAATAGTTAATTATTTTAATATCTCTTACCTTACACAATAACTTAATTTCAACTTTTACCGGTAAAAATGTATTTATTTTCGAAGTTAATTATTTACTTATAAGTTAACTCTTTAAGCTTTACCCAAATGTGTTTACAAACTTTCATCAATGTTTCGATTGACTTTCATCAATGTTTCGATTGTATAGCATCACAAATGCAATATCGGAGTATTTTATGTTTTGTTTGGCATGTACTTATTACTGGTTTTTGTTTCTTCTTTAATGACAATGGGGGATTGCGAATTAGGTATGTTGTTGCGTAAATAGTTTTATTTCCTTGTTTTCTTTTTGTATTTTTAAGATAATAGTGAAAATTTTGTCGCGTTTTGTCTCCACAAGGAAAAATTTACAGGCTTACCTTTGCATCTCATCTTTTGGAAAAAGTCATATTTTGTTGCTGCCACTTTTGTGGACCATTTAATTTCAAAATATAAACAAAAGAAAAGTTTGCTATTTGAAGAATTAAATTTTCTTTTTACGGAGGATGAGATGTCCTCCGTCTACTAAACTATAAATCTTATTTTTAAGGTCACAATATGTCAATTATTTAACTTCTCAAGTGTGAATTTATAGTTCAATCAGTGGATGTAGTCACCTGCATTAAATATGAAATGCGTGAGCATTCCTGAGCTATGTTGGCATGGTTTAATTTTATTATATTTCAATCAGTGGATGTCTTCTATTTTTATTTTTTTTTAAATATTAGATGTAGAAAGAATAGTAACTAATGTTTTTCTGTTTGACCTTTTTAGTGGTCATCCTTTACAATGTCAGATATATTTGTATTCAAACTGATTTTATAGTCCATATTTCTCACTGGCATTTGTTTTTCATTTTCAGAAAACCTGCTCAATTTGTTTGACATCAATGAGACGAGGAGATGGCCAAGCTATATTCACTGCCGAGTGTTCACATTCCTTTCATTTCCATTGTATTACTTCAAATGTGAAACACGGCAACCGAATTTGCCCAATTTGTAGAGCAAAGTGGAAAGAGATTCCCTTGCAAGGTCCGAGCCTGGATCCTCCCCTGAGAAGGGCGAGAGTCAACCCTGTTGATTGGCCCCAAAACAATGCACCGATGACAGTAATCCGTCGATTGCCACCTCCTCGTTCAAATTCTAGTAGAAATGTTGCACCAATATTTCAGGCTCCTGAGCCAGCAATCTTCAATGATGACGAATTGTTGGATCATGAAATTGACTCCACTGAGAAAAGCTCTTCAAACAAGAGTCTTGGGGATTGTAGCGAACAAAGAAAAGTTAAGATGAAGACGTTTACGGAAGTTCCAGCGGTCTCACAGTCAAACACTTCAGAAAAATTCAGTGTCTTGATTAATCTAAAAGCTCCTGCATCGAACTCTTGGCAGAATCCCTGCCGAAACCAGGCTAATATGCCCCAAATCTCTCAAACACCTCGAGCTTCTGTTGATCTTGTTACAGTTCTTGACATTAGTGGAAGCATGGCAGGCACTAAACTTGCATTACTAAAACGAGCTATGGGGTTTGTGATACAGAATCTCGGTCCCAATGATAGGTTAGCAGTCATTGCCTTCTCTTCAACAGCAAGACGCCTCTTTCCCCTTCGTAGGATGTCTGAAACAGGACGGCAGCAAGCATTACAGGCTGTTAATTCTTTAGTTGCCAGTGGAGGGACAAATATTGCTGAAGGTTTGAGAAAAGGTTCCAAAATAATGGAAGACCGGAGGGAAAAAAATCCAGTTGCCAGTATAATATTATTATCTGATGGGCAAGACACGTATACTGTCAATAATACTGGTGGCAACCAGAATCAACCAAATTACCAATTGCTCCTGCCTGTTTCTATGCACCCTGAAGATGGTTCAGGTTTTAAGATTCCAGTTCATGCATTTGGGTTTGGTGCAGATCATGACGCATCATCGATGCACTCAATTTCAGAGATTTCTGGAGGGACCTTTTCATTCATTGAGACTGAAGGAGTGATCCAGGATGCATTTGCACAGTGCATTGGAGGCCTTTTGAGTGTTGTGGTGAAGGATCTGCAGATAAGTATTGAATGTCTTCACCCGAGTGTCCATCTTGGTTCTTTAAAGGCAGGGAGTTACGCCAACCACGTCTTGTCAGATAGACGTACAGGATCTATTGATGTTGGAGATCTCTATGCGGATGAGGAGAGGGACTTTTTGGTTTCAATAAACATCCCTGCTGCATTTTCATGCAGTGAAACAATGTTGTTGAAGGTAAGATGTGTTTACAATGATCCCTTGACAAAAGAAACTGTCACCTTAGAAGGTGAAGATGTTAGAATCAAGAGACCTGTAGTGGCTAGACAAGACGGCGTGTCAATTGAAGTGGACAGGCAGCAAAACAGGCTTCAAGCAGCAGAGGCAATGGCACAAGCTCGCACTGCAGCTGAAAATGGAGATTTGGTTGGTGCTGTTTCTATCCTCGAAAACTGCCGCACAATGTTGTCAGAAACCATGTCGGCTAAATCTTGTGACAGGCTCTGTGTTGCACTTGATGCCGAGCTCAAGGAAATGCAAGAGAGGATGGCGAGCAGACACGTGTACGAGGCATCTGGAAGGGCATATATACTGTCAGGGCTGAGCTCACACTCGTGGCAGAGAGCAACAGCAAGAGGTGATTCTACAGATGGTTCAAGCCTTGTTCAGGCTTATCAAACCCCTTCAATGGTCGAGATGGTTACTCGTTCTCAGGCCACATTGTTAGGCAGTCCTTCAGCTCAAAGGCTTCTTCGACCAGTGTGGTCGTTTCCATCTCGACCAAGGCCTAGGTGATGCTGCATCCTGATTCATCTCCTGTTTTGGTTTCTTTCTTGCTTTATCATCATCGAGTTTCGTTTGGGGGTGGGATCGATTCGAGAAACAAATGAATATTTATCTCGCGACATTGTTCCTCTTTAGTTATGTAAAGAAATAAACTCAAGTGTGCAATATAATTTTCGGAAGGGGAACACTAGCTAGGTTCAGAACTAAGTTTTCTCTCGTCATTGTTGGGGGTGATGTAGATAGGAAAATATGGTTTTTGTCTTTTGAGAAATTGGGTATAAGTTTGTAAGTTTGGAAATACTCCTTTTTAACTTTCAGCTCTTAATATAAGATAATTATATTGTATTCTCTGCATATTTATGTTGATTTTGCAACTCTTCCCTGTCTAAATCCCACACCAAGATGCACAGCAGAAAATAAAAACACTAGCGCACGTCTAGCATGTTGTTCATTTTCAAAATAGCATCATCAAGAACTGTTTTAAAGAACAAAAATATTCTGCATGCCACAATGCATAAAGCCTCCAAAAAGTATGATAGCTCAAGCTGGTGAAAATCTGAGTTATTCAGATGAAAAAAAATTAAAGAAGCTATCTTTACCATATTTGTAAAGCATGAAGGTGACTGCCAATTTGAATTTTGATTTGACATGAAATTTTTGAGGATATGGGGGAAAAAAAAGGCGGCTTCTCCTTTTGATGCAAAAAAGCTTGCACAAAAATCATTCGTGGCTTTTGAATGTCTTGTCCATCCCTTTTTTTCTTCTTGCTCTTATCTTTACAACTCTTGGTTTGCATCCACCAGTGAATTTGGTGAACAGTTAGAAAGAATCTCATGAAAGTTGTATGCTGCATTCTTCACTTCATCCTTGTATGTTTCTTGGTAAAAACAAATTGAATAGTGGAGTGGGTAGCTTGTGGTGTAATATTTTGTTATTTTTTCTTATTATGCTGCTCTGGGAGCTTGTGATTTTCGACCTCGGCTAGTCTCTTTTAGCAACGGTGGATACCTTGTTGAAGCCACGAGGGTTGCATTTGATCAACGGGCATATATAGTAAGAGGCTAGGACTTTTAGCACTTATTTTTGTTGTCTATAACGATTAATTCTGAATATCTTTAAAATGAAAGAATATAATTTGACACGCTTTATGGCTGTAGGAAGGTAGGGGGAAAAGGGAGTGAAGGGGGTAGGGATTATGGCTGGGAATAAAGAATAAATAACGGTTATCATTCAAGTAAGAACTTGAGGACTTGTGCACATAAAAAAGAATGGGGACCCATTTTTTATTTCTCAAACGGCGGGGACTGTATTTGTAAATTTTCCTATAGCAAAATGTCTTCACATATTTGATTCAATCGTCACTAGAAGCGAATTAGATTATAAAATTTAATTAAAATTTTCATTAAAGGGTTCTGTCACGCTTTAGCCTCGCAAACCTGCAAGTGCAACAAAAGAGTGATCAGAGTAAAAAGACCATAAATACATACTATGAACACAATTAAAATAAATAATTAAATTTAAATATCTATCATATAAACAATATCTTCTAACAAAAAATTTATAACCTTGTACGTTTTAAGATGCAAATTATTTCCTCATTTTAATTTCACATCAACTCACTCAAAGCATCTTCTTTATACAAATCCTACAAATATACAAATCTTACAAAAATTGTAATTTAGACATCAAATTCCAAAGAAAATAATTAAAAAATAAATGTTCGCTTTATGATATATTGAAACAAAATGCACGTCAAAAAATGGATTAATATAAGTTCCCTTCAAAGTTCTCAAGTATGTACACTAATTCTAATTCGATATCTAGTACGAAAGAATATAAGTTTATCTTAAGTTGGGTGTTTACTCTCGGAGGAGGCATTATTTGTTGTAGATATAATAAACAAGCATGCATTACATTCTCAATGATGGAACAAATTTGTAGCAGAAGTGAAAATCGAGAAAGAGGTTGAATGACTTTAGGATCTTCTTTATGAAATTCTTTCTGGTACAAGTATAATATATTTGATATTTATCTTGTATGATAGTCAAGTCACTTTAACATGAGCAAATTTCAAAGTATGGAACGCGAAGTCTAGACATACAAGTTTATAACATGGCCGTGTCAGAAAAGTAATTAAGGGCGATAATAATTTTTCTCACCTACGTAATGTCTAGTGAGAAGATGATACCATGAGTATTGTGTATTGTGTTAGCAGTGATGTATAAGGAATAACTGGTTTGAAGCTTTTAGCAACCTGAAATTTTGACAAATACTTGTAATTAATTTACTACAGGCCTACGGCAAAGGTTCAAATCAAATGATACCTCTACCTTAAGCATGAATACCATAAATTTGTATATTGCAAGTCCTCTTATTCATATTTGAACAAGTGGGAGATTGTTAGAAATTATTCTAAAAGAAGTGATTTAATCCCGAGAATTGGAATCGAATAGGCTTATTTAGTGGGAGGAAAAGTATAAGAAGCTTTTTTTTATTTTTACAATTGTTCTGGCGCAAGTGAGAAAATTGCGAAACTTTTCCTTGCGCGCACTCCTGCTCGAGCAAGCAATTAATGGTGCAGAATTCTCTCTGCGTTTTTTTTTCGTGCAAGCTGCAGTGAATCGTGATTCTATTTTTCATTCAAATTTTGATTTTTAATTCTATTTTTCAAAATGTTCTTGTTCGTTATATAATCTCCATATTTGCTTGGTGTAAATTCTTAAAAGCTTATTTAATTCTCGAAACATTGCATTTGTACATCATTTTATCACTAGCTATTGGTGTAGTTTTCTTGCGATACTTGGAAAATTATATATGATTACTTAATACATTTTTCATATATTCGAAACCTTTTAACATTCCGTAATATTTTCCATCTCATTATTTTCTCTCAACAAGGATCATATGGACAAATTAAAGGGAATTAATTTCAATTTCCAACACAAACTTTTGATTTTTATCGTATTTTTTTCCTTTGTTCGAGTTTGATCCGTCTTCTTTCATGAAGAAGATATTATTTTAGAACATACATAAAAGGCGTTGATTTATTGTATGCGGACCCCTCTTCATGTGAGAGGGTGTAAACCTGAGCGTACACTTCGAAGTGTACAAGTATCATTTTCCTTTTAAAATAAAGGGAGGGGGTGGATTGGAGTAATTAGTTGGAATAGAGTATTGAAGTTCTTATTTAAGGTTATATACACATTTGATGTTTGGAAAACGTCTTTTAAACGAGAATTTCAAACTGTGCCCTTATTTCAATATGACCATAAAAGAATCTTGTTAAAAAAAAAAATCCCTAATTTTTCAAACTCCGTCTCATAAATATCATCCCTTAAGAAAAATAGTGATTTAAAATAGGTAAGTTTACCGGTCACTAAAAAAGTAAAGAGTTATCATAGCTTATACAATTGACGTCAACTTTTAAAGTCATGAGGATTTGAGTCCCTTTATCCACAAAGAGCCTTCCTAAAATATTTACCCTCCCTCTTTATTAGGGGTTCCAAATTCGTTATCTTTTTTTCATTCACTTTATATATAATACACATTCAAATTAAGCAAGCAATCTCCATTCGAAATGACTCACAATCAATATCATTACTTAAACTTTAATTTACACGTGTAAGATAATAGAAATATTACAATAAATCAGTAAGAGAATGAAAATTATCAAATGGGAATGAACATTTTTAAATTAACATATCATAAATATATATCGGAAATGATCTACTAAGCGCTGTGCTTTACTTAATAAGACATATATTTTTTGAAATTACTTGTTCGCATAATTTATCTCTAAGTTTCTATTTTTTGAAACATATATTTTTTTCTTATTTCGTCACTAATCCATTGATGTTCGAGATGTAAATAATTTGCTATCAGTCTTGAACATTTTTGCAGATACTATTCTCATTCAAAATCAAACGTAAAAAATTTCATATAACTGTCGACTTTCTAGAACCCACCAAGAATTTTGGAGCGAGAAATGGAGCGGGCAAAATCCATCGAAGACGATTTTTTATTTTCTTTTTCCGACAAGGAAGATAAGGTAAGACGGAATCCTAATATTCATCAATCAAGTTAGGCGGTAGATACGAAGAATTGTATATATTTTGAAGATTCCATTTGTGCTAGTTGGGGAAAAAGAAAAAGGGTTTGATATATAATACCTAAAGATTATGACACAACAACAATTTGAACTTTCAATAATGATAGAAAGATGTGGCCAGGATTAAAATAAAATAAAAAAATAGTGATAAAATTACGAGTGCATTTTTGTTTTTGAGAAACTACAACAGCAAAATGCTATCAATGATAACTACTTTTGTGATTCAATATTCTAACCATAAGTTGTTTTTTAACGGTCGTAGTAATGAAAAACTTGGACTACTATTAATTTTACTATGACAGCTTGTTGCACTATCATGGATAGTATTTTTGTGTCGTAAGTGTAGAACCATCTCAATTAAAAACTTAAAAAGTTAATATGGTATCAAAAATATCAAGATACGCTGAGTTCAAGTCTCATTGTTATCCGTTATTGGGGAACCATATAATTATAAATATTTAATTAAGATGATTTAACGGGGTATTAAAGCATCGAATATTTAAATCTATGTCTCGCTGCCAAACATTTATGAAAATTGTCATCATAGATCATAGTAGACATTTGAAATAAATTGATCTCGACTTGCACATGAAGGACGCATGTAGGTATTAAGGATGTAATTTAAATAAATATACTTATTTTCTCGCAAACTATCTATTATATATGATTTTGTGTATATTTGCGCAATGCATACGATATCACAAGAAAATGGATGTGTTTATACATCCATTTTCTTGTTTGAGGTATGCCTACACTTTGAGGCATGCCTAAGCATGGTTCAATTCCGGGAAAAAAATTTGTTTCCTTACTTTGTTGTGTAAACTATTGGTATGCAATCTTTTGGCATATTATATAAACCATTAGCTGTCCAAAACGTGGGGTGGTCAATCTATCATCAATTGAGAACGAAAAAGACTTTACATTGAAGAATCAAGAAATTCATCGTTTGAGGTTGAAGATTTAAGTGAAGAATTGGAGCTTTCAAATCCTTCATCATATTCCTTGTCCCAGGTGATTTTTTTCTTATTCTTTTGTGTAATTTTCATATGGTTGTGCTAGGCTAAACAACTTATGTATTGAATAGATGACAAAGCTTATTGATTTGTGGTTTTAATACAAGACTTATCGTTTTTTTGGTTAATTCTCTTGTTTGTGGTTTGATATGCATTAAGAATGTTTGTTTGAATATTTGTGCACCATTTAGACAATTAAATTGCTTATTTGTAGTGTAGAAAAACTTACAATAAGTAGAACATTGCATGTTGTACACACGAACAATAGATATTATGAATAATATTTATAATGTGTGTGATCAAATATGATAATCTAATAATTGAATGCGTGATTTGTATATGAATTCGGACTAGGAATATGATTGAGTCGTGTTAAGTATATGTTTGGTATATCTTGAAAAAAAAATATTAAATATAAATTGATTATCGATAGTCATAAATACGTTAACCACACAAATTAACATAAGTTGAAAATTAGAACTAGATATCAATTTGTGGAGTTGGAAATCTAATACCTTCGTCTCATATTTGACAGAAAAACTCATCTTTACAGTTTTCGTAGTTAATTAGAATAATCATAACAATCAAATCAATTTTTAATGTTACAATAGATTGAACTTAATAAATACTAGTATACTAAAGTTGAACGTTATTCCTCGTGGGACAATATTCATAGTTCACTACGTATTACTTGTCAACGATCACGTACGATTGCGGGATATTCTAAAACCAGGACACAAGGTAGAATTATACTTTCTAATTGCATTTATAAGTTTCTAAAGCAAAAGGCTGAGAAAATGACTTCAAAATTTTTGACATACCCAAGCTTTGATCTGAACTACTTCAAACCTACTATCTAGGTGACTAGGCAGGTAAAAAGTCTTTTTGAAAAATAAATAGCTTAGTCTACTTCTTTCTACAGATTTTAATTATGAAGAATTTAGAATTTTAGACTTGTTTATTTTCTTGCAATCCAATACGGTTTCTGTTTAGAGGCTTGAATTTGTAAGATGCTAAGATTGTCCCACATGATTTTTAAAATGTGGGGGAAATGATTTGGTGTTTTGTGAATGTCATTTAACGTTATAAAAACTTTACCAATAAAAGTTGATATATATATATATATACACACACACACATATATATACACACACATATATATATATATATATACACACACACACACACATATATATATATAGGGAAATACATCATTTTTTTTTATTTAATATATTTGATGTCTTGGATATGACAAAATAGCTGATAGATTTTTTAGATGTATAGTCTTTTGATCTTATTCAATATTGTCAATGTGCTTTGTTACAAGAGCATTTCCAAAGCATCCTATATATTATAATCAAAGTAAATATTGATATTTAATGAATATATAGTCAAGTGTATAGTTCATTTAAAATGAATTGTATCCACAACTTTTAGCTACTCTAAAACAAAAATAATAAAATAGAGAAGAAGAGTGAAAAATCTAGTGCTGTAAAAAGCAAAAACATAAAAACGATTCAAATTAATTGTTAAGTTAACATGTCTAAAGAGCCTTTAAATCTAGACGAAGCTCTTCTTTTATCGCCACACTCAACTTGACAAAATCTCGAGTCCATGTGATCTTTTAGATTCAATGGTAGTTTATTGCATAGGATTGCTCTGCACTTTCTATCAGTATTACCGTTTCATCATCCACCAACTTTCATTTATTAGACAATGTCTTTCATGAACTTCACATAACTAAGCATCTGAGTTAACGCATCAACAAATGGTATGTTGATGTGCAGTTTCTTGAACACATCCAAAAATTTAGAGAACTGTTTGTCTAGCTTATGTTTTGTAGTGTTTGTGGAATTGGACCGAAGACATGTATACTTTGTCACAAACGGTTGCCTTAAAACATGGATTGTCTGGTTCTTTTCTTGATTCACTTTTGTTGGTTGTTCGAACCGATCAACTTGGTCCTCATCCGTGGCAGGCACTTTTTCACTAGCAGTAGCATGCCTTGTAACATGAATTCTTCGGTAGCTGAACTCAACTGCAAGTAGTAATTGACTTTACATGTTCTTTAGATTTTGTTTCTGAGCTGCTTGGTAAAGTACCTTGGGTTCTATCAGATAATACAATTTCTATATGCCCCACCTAATTTTTCGAGTTCTTAATTGAAGCCCGTCGGCATTGCAATTTGTTGCCAGTCATTGTAGTATATTGTTATCAGCTCTTTAATGTTGGCTTCTTCTCATGATGTTGTTGGAAACCTGACAATTTTCCTTGATGCTTTCATCCTTGTCCTCGATTGTTTCTCCACAAAAAATTTAGATGATTTCTCCAGTCCGGATCATATGTGTTATAGTAGGGACTGTTTTACTACCTCTCAAAATTTAAGTACATACTTTCCCTCTTTAGAATATGATGGATAAGTACAGGCTATAGGATTTTCCCCCACAGCCTTCACAATCTGGATTAGGTTTGTACACCATGTGCACTATCTGAGTGAAGTTGTCAATTTTCATTTTTTAAAATCTCCATTTAGGTTGATAATATTGATACGACATCAACGCTGTGAACTCCTGTTATTTTTCTCGATACTTCTCTGTCCAATGGCAAGATAGTAGCTGAAGTTCACGTCTTTCTCTCATATGATTATATTCTTTGATTTAATTGAACTAAGCATAAACCGCTGATCGGTAAGTAGGAAACAAACTGGTATACACTTCCTTAGTAACTCTTTGAAT
>CAIGRB010002956.1:113832-134317 GCA_903798255.1 Fraxinus quadrangulata | reverse complement strand
AAATCGATCTTTTTAAGAGTATTACAAGTCCATACCTTTTATATTGTTTATTATTTTATATTTATGTAACGTAAAACTCTACCTTAAGACAATAATTGCATGAGATATCCTATTCTAAAATATCATTAATTACTTTTATCTAGAGTCAAAAAGCCCTCCAGACATTCTAAAAACACAAGAGTTACTTGTTTTCCTTTATAATTTATCTGCTACGTGACACGAACATAATTAAACGAAAAGAGGGTTATTTAGGACTATGATCATTGAATAATGCTATACCTCTGTTCGATGATCATTATTTTGAAAAAAATAATGTTCTGAATATTGATTTTTAGAGAACAAGTAATTAAAAAGTATGAAAAAATTTAGATTTATACAAAATATTTTTTTATGTGAATGTATAATTAAAAATGAATATAAAAATTAAAGAATTAAAATGTATGTAAACCAATGGTAAGCACCTTTAGTGCTACATTGCAATTCATCTACGAGTCATTAATTATAATAATAATAGCTCCAAATAGAGATTGTTCCCAACTAGTCATGCTGACGTCACCGTGCCGTCATGGTTGCCCCCCCCCCCCCCAAAAAAAAAATCCGTCCCTGATCGTGAAATCCCCAACTAACATTTCTTCCTCATTTACCACCTCTTGTTCCAATTCTTAACTTATATTCTTTAGTCTAGTTTGCGCATAAATTGACATCCGCTCTCCCCATATAAGTTAAACATAATTCTAAACACGATCCAAAATATCTTTATTTCGAATTCAAATACTTAGAACTACATTTAGTTACAGGGTTATCTATTTTAATTGCATGAGTCATAAACAATTATTTCTAATGTTTATTGAACCCTATGTTGATTATCACAATGTGTTAAAAACTTATTTCGAACCTACTAGAAACAAAATAAGTCACTTATTATCTAAATAGTGATCAAACCTTTAACTAACAATAATAATGTAATATCAATTAGTCACACAACATACTAAAAGAAATGGTAAAACAATGGTTTACATCTTCATCCCAACATTTAACAAGTTTAGCCTAGCATGCTAATGATGAAATTACAACTAAATATTCATCACCCAGAAAATATGTTTGCAAAAAGAAGAATGGAATTAATTTCACCTTCTTGAATTCCTCCAACAAGTCTTCAACTATGTTCCCTTGATTTTAATCTTCAATTTTAAGCTTCATTATTCAAACCCTCGATGTTTTTGCCTTGAATCTCATTTTTGCCTCCTTCTCTATGTTTTTGAATGAAAGAATGTCGAAATTAGCGTCCTAAATTAAATTAAATCATAGACTAAACTGCTTTCCAAAATATGAACGAAACCAGAAAAAAATAAAATGAAATCCCTATAATAGTACACCATGTGATTCCATGGTATCTTTCAACCCCGATTTGGTATAGATTAAAATCAGATTTTTAGTATATTTTGATAAAAGTTGATGAAATGAGTGGTTGAAAAGTTGTGAGCTCCATGAAATGTATGATTAAAATTAATTGTTGACTTTGACTTGAGATTAAAATCTGATTTTTATCTGAACCAAACAGGGGCTTATTGACATCACATAGTAGCCTAGCCTTATCTTGCTCTCTACATCTTCAAAATCCATTTTCGATTGCTGCAAGAGTCGTGCTATCACAAGGTACAACTTTTGCCCATATGTACTTTGATCCTCAATTTCATTACTTTGGCCACCTCGAGTTCATTGGAATTGCAATCCAAGCCCTTGATCTTCTAATTTGTATTACGTTGGTCCCCATTCTTAGAATTGTGCACAAATCACGCTATTTTTACCATATTTTCATTCCTTTTCTCCAAAAATTCATCCAACGTCGAGTTTTTACCTAAACAGACAATATTTATATGACATTAAAGTAATTCCCTAAAAGTACCATATAAATCCATATTTGACAGGTGAAATAAGTGAATAAAATACACTTATTATTCATCCTACGTCCCTACATTCGACATTGCAATATAGAATCTACACTTAAACAATTCAACACATTTGATGTTTTCTTTTGCAAGCGCTCATATGGAGAGATGAATGTAAGATATAGAATTGCAAAGATGTTTGAGTGCTTTGCTGATTACAATTGCACGCTTTACTATTTTATAACTGGTGACATGAAAAGACTAAGAGAAAAGGCTAAAAATTGTCATTGATGAGGTCGAATTTTATTTGTCCAATATATAATAATTATCTTTGGTGAATTAGCCCTTATTTGGTTCTTATTATTTTCAAAATATATTTTTTTCTATCTTATTTTCAAAGACACAGTCTTGGATAAAATAATATTACACTCAAACCTATATTCGACATCGCAATATAGAATCTACACTTGAACAATTCAACACATTTGATGCTTTATTTTGCAAGCGCTCATATGTAGAGATGGATGTAAGATATAGAATAGCAAAGATTTTTGAGTGCTTCGCTGATTACAATAACTCTTTACTATTTTATAACTAATGACATGAAAAGACGAAGAGAAAAGGCTAAAAATTGTCATTGATGAGGTCGAAATTTATTTCTCCAATATATAATAATTATCTTTGGAGAATTAGCCTTTGTTTGGTTCTTATTATTTCCAAAATAAATTTTTCTCTATTTTATTTTCAAAGACACAGTCTTGAATAAAATAAGATTACACAAAAACTCAAATTCGACATTGCAATAGAGAATCTACACTCGAACAATTCAACACATTTGATGCTTTATTTTGCAAGCGCTCATATGTAGAGATGGATGTAAGATATAGAATAGCAAAGATATTTGGGTGCTTTGTTGATTACAATCACGGTTTACTATTTTATAACTAATGACATGAAAAGACGAAGAGAAAAGGCTAAAAATTGTCATTGATGAGGTTGAAATTTATTTGTCCAATATATAATAATTATCTTTGGTGAATTAGCTCTTGTTTGGTTCTTATTATTTCAAAAATATATTTTTCTCTATTTTATTTTTAAAGACGTGGTCTTGATTAAAATAATATTATATGCAAATTCAAAAAAAATCTTATTTTTTTTATCATTCTCCACTAAAATACTATTCCAAAATACATTTTAATAGAAAAATGGGGCTCAAACATGCTATTAATGTAAATCATTTGTCTAATAATGTTAAAAAATGATAGGCCCTATATATAACATCAGGTCATCTCTAACCCTGCACCAGAATTTGAGGTAAGTTTTACACCATTTTATACCAAAACATACACAAAACTAAAAATCATCTCAAACCCATTAGATCAAATGAACGATTTTTAATCATTTTCTTTATTTTTTTATTCTTAATAATTTATTTATTTGAATTTTTTTAAAATATGTATGTGGTTGTTATGATATATTTCGTTTTAACTTTAAATAATCGCGTTTGTTATATTTTAAATTTTTCTAAGTACTTTTATTTTAATTCATTCCTTAATTATTATTGATTACATTATTAAAATTTATTATAAATGCACATAATAATAATAATAATAATAATAATAATAATAATTTATTGTATTACAAAAATGTATAACAAAAATGGACACAAGTACTCTTAATCAATTTTTTTGCAAAGTGAAAAAGAATGGCAAAATTTAACCATTTTGCACCAAAATGGTGCTATACATTGGATGAGAATTGCACCAAATATTTTGTGCAATTTGTTGAATTATGGTGAAATGGTGCACTGGAGATGGCCTTCCTTAACCTTCTCAATTCAGTACAAGGATTGCCACAATTTTTATTCTTTTTTTTTTCTCTAAGGAGAAAAAACAAAAAAGCTCACAATCCAAAAGAAAACACAAAATCAAATGTAGGTCAATGGTTAAGGAAAAAAAAAAAAGGAGAGGAAAAGGGGCAAGTTTGTAAAATCAAAGGATTTGCAACTAACTGCCTATAAACAATAGCATCAGTTGTATTCAAAGCGGAGAAGGAGGGAACAAAGAATAAGTAAGAAAAAGAGGGAAAATATATACAAGAAGATACATATTATTCATTAGCAGTTTGGCAGGAAATCCAATAAACCTGACATTCTGCTTTTGTTCTCTGATTCCCTTTTTGTGGAATCAGAGGATAAATCATCATAATCACTTCTCATCTCCCCACTATTTTGTTTTGTTTTCTTTAATTATATATACCTATATTTTTCATTTTCGTGTATGTATGCTTGATAATAAAAAAGCATTCTTGAACCATTCTTGAAATGGGATTTTGAAAAAAAAAAAAAAAACGAAACAAATCAGAAAAGTGGGATTTTTCTCCTTTCTTTTCTGGGAGTTCTTGGTAAAATGGCAATGGTAGAAATTGAGGAGAAGATGCAGGGGTGGCTTTATCTGATTCGATTCAACCGTTTTGGGATGCAATATTCACGTAAAAGGTATTTCATTCTTGAAGACAATTGCCTCAAGAGCTACAAATCAATTCCCACGTCTGAGACAGAGGTACATCTTGTATTTTCCTATGTTGTATTTCCATATAAACATGCAAATATATATGCATTTGTTAATTTCTGCATGTATGATGTATATGTTAAATTCTGTATTTTCATCTATCTATGTTTTATTGCTATGAATATAATCAGTTTGGCAAAATATGATTTTTGGTAGAGACCCTGTTTTATTGAAATTTAAAATTGAATTGCCTTTTTTAAGTTAAAATTGGAATATACGAATTTTCGACGCTCTTTACCAGTGTAAGAAACATATTCGTGGTGTTTTATTAATTTTAGCTTCTTCTTTTTGGTTGAATTTTTTGAGATGCTATGGTTTTAGAATTTAATTGACCGTGTTTTTACTTTTTATGCTCGATAATTATGTCTTGTCGAATTTGTTTTATTTGTTGCCTTTAATTCTTTTGTAATGATGAATGTTAGTGTTATAATGTATTCTTCCTCATTTCATTTGTGGTTTCATAACTTTTATATATTTTATTTTATTTTCTTTTCTTTTCTTTTCTTTTAGCTCCCTCTGATAAAGCAAGTTGTATAAAGTCCATTTTGATATATATGATTTTATTTTAGGCAGATATTCCAATTTAAATATTGTAACTGTATTTTGATTAGCAATCGCAACCTAAAACCCTCCATCTGAAGAAGAGATTACAAGTTTTTTCCCACACTTCCATGCTTTAGGATTGCATTATTGAAAGACAATAAAAATAAAAATAAAAAATTGAATCTTTGGAAGGAACATGGATGATTGCATGTTTAATTTACAATCCAAATTTTTCGATTATTCGGGCATTGAATGTCTGATATTGTTTGTTACTCAGAAAGTCAAGTAAAATTTTCATTTTTGTGCTTAATTATCCATAGACCTCCATGAATTTCAGTCATAACTTGTAAATAATCTCGAAAGAACTGCATCTGTGTAATTGCAAAATCTCAACATCTGTTCACTCCCCAATTGAGGAGTTCTATGATGTAGTTGAGATCTAACTTGGAAGTGTGATTACTCTCAAAGTTTTTGCTAATCCGTTCGTGAGAAATATATAGGATGACGTGAAACTTCATTTTGATCCTGAACAATTTGTGATATTTGTCGACCCATTCTTGTGTCAGGAGCCTGTGAGAAGTGCAATAATAGACTCCTGTATTCGAGTTACAGATAATGGAAGAGAGAGCCATCACAGAAAAGTATGTCGCTTGAAATTACTTTGCTTCCACTTGATAAATAAACAAAAACTGAAAGCTCTACTTCTGCACATGTATGATTTTTCTTTTCACCTGCAGGTATTTTTCATTTTCTCCTTGTACAATACTTCTAATCATAAAGATCAACTGAAGGTATGTGTTCATTTTCTGTTGATTCTTAAAAAATTTATGCTGATACATGAACTATTGTCACCTGTATGATGACCCTGAACTCTTTTCAAATTTTATAGTTGGGGGCAATCAGTTCAGAAGAAGCTGCTAGGTGGATTCGTTTTTTACAGAATGCTGCACTTAATCCTGTTAAAAACTTAAAAGCCTCTTCAAAAAGGAAATGGCAACCTTTTAGGTAGGTGGTAACCTTTCTTTGCTTGCCGGAATTTCTCGCAATCAAGTTCTTTCAAAGATGATTTTTTTTTTGAAATTTGAGTGTAAGGACTTTATGTAGATGTGTGATGTCGAATTCTGATATTATTCCCAATACCTACAGGCTACATAGATATCTTGAGAGGTTGAAATTCATCGTAGCAAATTTATCTAACTGTTATTTTTGAGTGGTTATCTCAATTTAAATCTTATTGAAGATGATTACACACTTGGCACCCTGTAAAGAAGTCTCAAATTTGTGTGTACTTAATCTGGGGGACGCTGAGTCTCTGCTTAACCAATTTTACTTTTATTCCCCTTTACCACATTTATGTGTGGTTTCACTACTTGAAGTCCAACTACCTTCATTCCGTTTCATATTTTTTCTCTTTCCAATCCTTTTTTCTTCTAGTTTTCTTTTGCTTTTTACTCTGCGTATGTGTCGGGTGGAGGGGTTGCGGTCCCTGTTTTACACGTTTGTATACATTGTTCCACAGACCAGAACTTATTTTACCATTGTTTATACAGCTTAAGTGTTTCGAAGAGAATGGCGAACAAAAGTTCCATTAAATGGACTTCTATATCTTCTCTGCAAGTGGATGCTATGACATCCGACGTAATTGCACCTTCACCTTGGAAAATATATGGCTGTCGAAATGGTAAGAAGGAACTTTTAAGTACTTTCAGATGGAAATTGACCTTTGTTATTCTGAAATTACAGTTGATGGTTGCATTTTGCCACCTCTTCAGGATTACGGCTCTTCAAAGAAGCAAAAGACACAGATTCTAATGGGAAGGTAGATTTCTCTTGTGGCCCATTATCATTAATTCTTTAAGTTAATTATATATTTTCCTCGACATATTTTTGAATGGTTATTCTCAGCACTGGGGAGATCACCCAGCAATAATGGCAGTTGGTATCATCGATGGAACATCTGAAGCTGTTTTCCATACCGTTATGTCACTCGGTCCCTCAAGAACAGAGTAAAGATTTCTAGAATTTTCCCCTTTTGCCAAACCTATTAATAAGGATGTTGTTTTTATGTTCTTGAGGAACACATAAGTGATACATAAATATTCATCTTTGTTATTGACATAGCATTTGCTTGGAGATTTAGGGAAACCATTAAAAAGCCCGAAATCTTTTAACTTTTATCATCTAGTCTGACTTCTTACACTTTCACTTTTAAGAAAGAAGATAGTCGGAATTCTCACATTTGTATTTTTTTAGAAAATTTAATCCTCTCAGGCAATTACTTGAAGTGTAGGCAATCGATATTTGTGGTGCTATAAAGATCCAACAACAAACTTAGTGCATTCCGTAGGATTGGACAAAATAATAAACAAGCTTTTACTATCGAGTCCTCCTATCAAACATTCCATTACGGATTTCCACATTTTGAATACTGAAAATTGGTGCATTACGATAAATGCACTGAGTTTTATAAATTTTCCTGAAACCAATCATTTCTTAACTTGATGGCAACGAGGATATTTTTGGAGGTTAACCTTTCAAGTGTTCTTATGCAGATGGGATTTTTGTTTCTATAGAGGCTGTGTGGTCGAGCACCTCGATGGCCACACGGATATAATTCACATCCAATTAGATAACCATTGGCTACCATGGTAAAAGGCTCATAATTTCTACTAGAAACCATTTTATAATCATGCTATTATTGAACACCTTTCCATTTTTCAGGGCAATGAAAAGAAGAGACTTGCTGCTTCGACGTTATTGGAGAAGAGAAGATGATGGAACATACGGTACTTTTTAACTGACAATTTTGAAATGAATGTATAATTGTTACCAAATAATCAATTTTTTCTCATGCATTGTTTTGCTGCAGTAATCCTCTATCATTCCATGTTCCACAGAAAGTGCCCTCCTCAACGTGGATATGTTCGCGCTTACGTTAAAAGTAATGTGTGCTTAGATTTGGAAATTTTTAATGCCATTTTTTTCTATCAGTAACGTTGGCAGGCTTAAGCTCTTTTGTTTAGTTTTCTATTATTTTTACCATAAATGCTGCATTTCATTTTTCTTCGGCTCCTGAGAAATAGAAGAATAAATGTTTCTATCTTTTGTATTACTGTGAAATATAGAAGATATCTTGTGTATTAAAAAAAAATCTTTAACCACAATTTTGCTCTATATTTACGCACTTGCTCGACAAACTCAAGGTTACGACAACCAAACCAGTTTACGAATTGTGAAACATTTGATTACTCAATGTATCAACAAAACCATATAAATGGGTCTGCTAATGATTCTCAGCATAACCAATTTTTGGGGCACAACTAGAATTAGTATCCTCGAATTTTTGTCAAAGGGGTTGCATTAATTTATACCGAAAACTCAAACTTCTCTATGATTAATAGCTTCTTCAAGGGGCGAAGAAAAGATAGAATTTATTCCTCTATTGAAGTTCACTCATTTAATGTCATAGAGGGTTGAAATACCTGGAAAATATATTTTTTTTGTTGTGAAATAATTTTTTCTTTACATCTTTAATCAAACAGGTGGTGGATTTGTGATAAGTCCTGTGAAACAAGGTAAAGAATGTGTTGTAAAACACATGCTGGCTGTTGATTGGAGAATCTGGAAAGCTTATCTAATGAAAGCATCTGCTAGAACTATAACTATCAGTTTTCTTGAGAGAGTCGGAGGTAAAAGTACACGTCACTTTTCGATTATAACTTTCCAGGCTTTTTGAACCAAATTTCACTAAAATGGACGGAATCCTTTTTGCACATTGCAGCATTAAGAGAGTTGTTCAGAGCAAAAGGCCAAAATAATTGCCATGAATTTTTATCAGGAGAGATAACAAGAGAAATCGGCGTGCCTCATTGTGAAAAGAAAGATATCAAAACTGAAATTGACTCGATGGGGATGGATAGTGTAACAGTAGATGAGCCACGGCCTTCAAATCTTATGGGACTGAATGATGCAGTAGATGAATTTTTCGATGTTCCTGAACCATCCAATGATGAACGATCCGAGAATGAGTGGCCTTTGATCATGAGTCCAGAACTACGTTACATGGTAATTTCTGTTTATCATATTTTTACTTCAATCGTATTTTTCTTACTATTTCTTTTATCGAAGCAGATCCTATCTTATTCTTAAGTTTTTCTTTTTGAGAAGTTCACTTTTTTGATAAATTTAATGATGACCGCACTGTGGTTTTCTATTCCGAATGCTGCAATTAACATATGTGTATGAAATGTGGAGAAATGAAACTGATTGGTAAGTAACTAGGGGTCCTAGATAAAGGAATAGTTATTGCCTTTTCTGCCCTGCAATGACTTACTGATGCTTGTTTGGTTTCATGAGAACTTTATTAACGTGGTGTAATTGCTTGATTGGTTTTTGAGTTTGATAATGATCCACTATAAACAAGGATACTCTTCACATAATCACTTATGTTGATTTCCATTATGTTCAAAGGCCTTTTAATCCGACATTATATATCAAATCAACTTCGTGTTTGAATTTGAATGAGAGGACGATTTCATTTGGTGCTTGTTTTGTGCTTCTAATATATTATGTCCATTATATGATATTATTTAGCGAAATGTTCCTACGGCCACTCATTTAGATTTTGGAAATCAAAGCAATCTACTGCTTTTGATGCTCCGATGCTGTATCATATCTTAACTGGCATTGTGCAATACATGAATGAACTTCACTGCTTCACTCTTGAGATATGCAGGATAAGTACCAGCCTAAATTGCCATCTGCTGCCAATTTCGTGAAAAAATTACATGATCTTGCAGGTTGGTCCCGTTAGGATGCTTGCAACTATGATCAATAGATGCGTAGGTATTTTTAAAACAAATTTAATTTGGGAATGACTCGAATTTTTTGTAATTTTTGCAGTCCAAAAAAAGGGTTATATAGACTTGCAAGATATGTCTTTCAAAGACAGCACATCATGCAGTTATGGAGCCACACTTCCAAACGATCCAAGTTTGAATATGCCTTGTAGCTGGGCAGCTGCTGATCCATCCTCATTTTTGATCCGCGGTGATAATTATTTAGAAGATCGTCAAAAGGTTGCAGTTTGATTTCTTTCTTTCATTTGGTAAAAAAAAAAAACAAAAATGCTCATTTACAAATGTCAGCCGAAAAATAAATTATTATGGATATTTGTCATTTCTACTGACGCCAAGTCACTCTTATGAAAGAAGCTCTCATTCATTTGAGTGATGAGATCTCAGAACAACAGGTTAAAAGAGGCACCGGTAAACTTAAACAAATGTGGTCAATTGTGGTGGTTGAGTATCTAGTTGCTTTGAATCTTCCACTAGATTTCCCAATGATCCGAATAGAGTGGCAAAAACAAAATTCATGTAGCCAACCCCAGAATTTTTTAAGCAACAGGCTTAGTTTGATGTTTTCATTTCATCAATGTGCATGACATACTGGGATATACTTTTGAGTAAGAAGAGAAAGATCAAAGTGGGTGACTCCTCAAAAACAAGTTTCTTGAGGCTGCAACCTCCAAACTGCAAGATTTATTGAGGGAGAGACCGATATAAAAGAGGAGTTCACCGATTTTGGAAGTGGAAATTTTTGGAAGGGGTTTTCTGTTATTATCTATGACATTTAACACACAAAAGAAATGAACTGCTGCCTATGTGTCTTCATTAAGAAACCTATGTGCATGCAATTGTGAGCGTGTTCAGGCAAATGAGATCATTTTGTTATTATCAGCCAATTATAAGATCATCTGAGTAATTGAGTTTCTAACTTATCATCCTCGAGGATCACTATCCCCGTCTCAATTTTTGTTTTATGCTTTTCTGAAAACTATACGTGCAATTTATTTTATATGATCTTTTCATTTTGCAACGAAATCGGTCTTTCAATTTCTAATTCTGGAAAAGTATTTTGTTTAATCAGATCAAAGCAAAAGGTACTTTGATGCAAATGGTTGCTGCAGATTGGATAAGATCTGACACGCGTGAAGATGATCTTTCCAGTCGCCCAGGAGGAATCGTTCAGGTTTTTCCATATCATTTCAGAATCGTTTTTATGATTGTGAATTTGAATTAGTTAAAAATAGTATATCTGCAAACACACGCAGAAATATGCAGCTCGAGGAGGACCGGAGTTCTTTTTTGTCATTAACATTCAGGTAATTCTAAATCTTTTATCATGTTTCATCTCCAGTTCATCTAGAATTTAGTGTGTGATTGATGTTTTGGGACTGAATCAGGTTCCAGGAACAACTCCACACAATCTGGCCCTGTATTACATGCTAACAACTCCCTTGGAAGAAACACCTTTGTTAGAACGCTTTGTCAATGGAGACGATGCCTTTAGGAACTCAAGATTTAAGCTTATCCCATACATTTCAAAGGTAGTTGTGCATTCGAAAATTAAAGATTTGCCCCTTTTTCCATATTAATCTCTTCAAATTTTAAACAATTGAAATCACTGATTTTCATAGGGATCTTGGATAGTAAAGCAGAGTGTTGGAAAGAAAGCTGGTTTGGTAGGTCAAGCACTTGAAGTCCATTATTTTCGAGGAAACAACTACTTGGAGGTAAAACTCAAAGATTATGTGCTTTTCGATTTTTTAGTTCATATGCTCTCACTCAATATTACACTGCATATGGATTTTCAGCTTGATATTGACATTGGATCATCCACAGTAGCGAGGGGCGTAGTTAGCCTGGTCCTCGGATACCTTACCAATCTTGTTATAGAAATGGCATTTCTAATACAGGTAAAACAATTTCTCAAAGGATTCTCAGTGTCCACATTTGGAGTATGGAGCAGACCAGTTTACATCAAATCTCCATCTTATTGAAATTGTTTCTGCTAGTTATTAAACCGTTGTACACCTTTCATTGGCGCAGTTGCTTTAGATTTTTTAGTAAATCCAGCAATGAATCAAAGGGAGTGGCAGAACCCAAATTTTTATTAGAATAAGGCTTAGTTTTCCGTTTATACTCCCTAAAAATTAGGGAAATAGCGAATGAAAGTGCGATATTGGAGTCAAAGAATTCATAGGTACTTGCCAATCATGTTTAAGTTGCTTTTAGATCTTTTAGTAGATCAGTAATGAACTGGAAAGAGTAATGGTTCGAAAATTGTTCATCAACTGATCCCAAATTTATTGATAAGCTTAGTTTGCCGATTATACTCCCTAAAAAGCATGAATTTAACGAATGGAAGTGCATGACATCGGTGGGGAAGAAATTGTACATACCTGCAAGCTATATTTTGTTGCTTTAGATTTTTTATTAGATGTAGTAATAAATCGACCGGGATGACGGATAAAGTTTCATGTAGTTGAGCTCAAAATTATTTTGAACAAGGTTTAGTTTTCCATCTACACTCCCTGACAAGTGACAGGTATGTAGATAGCAAGCGAGATAGTGTATGACATTTGAGTCGAAGAATTCATAGATACCTACAATCCATATGTCTGCTGTTTTCGGGTTGAGATTTGTGCTGAATTTGCAGGGTAACACGGAGGAAGAACTGCCGGAATTTCTGCTCGGAACGTGTCGGCTTAATCATCTAGATGCCTCAAAGGCAGTTTCTACAGATTCCATTGGAATTAGCTAGACAAATTGTAAGATTCAGTCTAGTCTCCACACGAACAGAAAGATGGAATGAGAAGTAATCTCAAATTGGTTCATGTAGGAGTTTGTTCTCACAAGTAATGCTTGTATTTACTGTTATTCTATTGATCATAAAATGTATATCCTATTCCTTCAGAGTTCATTGTAGAATGATGGAAAATAAGCATAAAACGTTGATCATCATTTTGGTAGGATTGCAAATGTTGATTTCACACGTTCGATGTTGTTTGTTAGTACTTAGTAACATTCCGTCCTTCGTGCTTGTCTAGCAGGCTCGTCATAACCACAATTACTTGCACATGGACGTCATCTCGGTCACACAAACTGTATATGGCAGGCACATAGACCAGTTGTGGCAATCTTGCAGAAATATTAATAGGAATTAAAAATAGTGAAGTCCCAACTAGTCTCTAACGTTGACGAGCTGAACTAACCTTCTCATTTTCCAATTATTACGTGAAACTTGAAAATGGGCTTTGGGCCTGCATATTTTGGGTCAACTTGTAAATGGACTTTGGACCAAAGTAAATCCAACAACCTACTTGGAATAGATTCATTTCAATTTCTATTTTATTATTCATCAAAAGAGTATATACGACGAACCTACACTTTATATTTAAATTCCAAGAATGCACTCCATTGAATCTTATAGAAAGACTACGTCTCAGGGCTAGAAAGGTCAATCAAGAAACAAAGAAAATTAAATTCACAACTTGCTCAGCTCATTTGAGGCCCCACGTGGAACGTGCCCACATTTCAAAGTCTATTATTATTATTATTATTATTATTACTGTATTTTTCTACTTGTTTAGGCCAATTCAAGTATAAGAATCTAGTTTTTAAAATTATATTTCTTGATCTAGTTAAATTTTATTCCATTATGAACTCGAGTCACGTCAATAAATAAAAATTTACATAAATTCAATTTCAACTGCAAAAACTTTAGTTTGAAATATGAAATTAGTTGTGCCAAACAAAACACGCTTTTGTGGTTGTTACGTGTTAGTCACGACTCAAACTAATGCAAATTTTAATTAATTTCAAACTAGTGGAAATTAAATAATTGAATTGATGTAAACGAATTGCAGAGAAGAAGAAGGTTTTCAATTAATAGCGATCTCAAATTCACTTGTATATATTATTTTTCACGTCCCCATCACCTTAATTATATAATAAGAAATAAGTGAGTAGTAAATTATCAACACACGCAGCATTATCACAAAATCTGATTTACCGTATTTTGCGAACCAATTCACATGTCACGGGACAACATGTCGTAAGATTGAAAATAATTACAAATAAAATATTAAATTAGTTTATCATACTTGCATTATATGTATACAGTGATCAAAATAGTCAATACAATTTGAATTTGAACACGAATACATGTCGCATCAAGTTCTTGCAAAAGTCGAGTCGAATTAAACTCGTCATATATAATTTAGATATTTCAACTGACTAATTTTTAACGAATGAGTAGAATCGAATCGGATTAGATTTGGTTCGATAAGCAAGCAATGTGACAATGTATTATAATTATATAACCTATTAATAGATCATATATTTTCAATTTAATAGGTTATAATTTGTATACTCTTCATATATAATTCAGATTGTGAATTTGCATATTAGCAAAATAAAAATGATTGTGGCCACAGCCCACAGGTCCACAGTACAACTGTGTGAGTTACGCAGTCACGATGGAGTCAAATTTTGCAGCCACCGACGCAGTCCAAGGGGATCGTGCATGGGATTATGAACCGGATACCATCTCTTGCCGGTTAAGATTTAAGTGTGTCAGGGTTTGCCACCTGATACAGCCGGTGCCATTGTCGGCCGGTATTAGTGTCGGCACCGACGCGCAAGATTTTTTCCCGGTTGCAACTAGAAAACTGGTGGAGGGAAACTCCAGTCGTGACACAGTCACTTGTGGGTGTAGTCTTTTGATTTCTTGAGCTGTCTTCCTGTCGTTTTCGTTATTTAATTTACAATTATAAGTAACATGTGACAAGGTCGTTAAAAAAAAATCATGGTACATGTATATCATCTTTTAGATCATTATTTACATTGTGTTACATGACAACATGTCATTAAACAGTTTTAAAAAAAAAAATTACTTTTTTCTGTCCGCTTTCAAAAACAAAAGGATTGTCAACGTCAGTGTAAGAAAATGAATGTACATTTGTCATTATTGTTAAAAAATGGTCTAGCATTTATAGGTATTATAGATACTTGATTTCTTGAAGTGTTATATTGTTTTTATCGTGTTGTTTACTTAGCCTATATTTCACAATCATTAAAACAAGACATTTTTTTTCAATCACACATTCTAACAATAAAATATTTTGTACGTAAACTCGGAACTTTTTTTACTTTTTAGCTACACATTCTTTAAAAAAAATTACTATTTCAAAACTCATTTTTTTCAAAAAAATAAATTTTTAATGATTGTCAAACATGGACTTAATTTATAATTATATGTAACATGTATCGAGGCTACAAAAAATGATGGTCTAGCATCTTTTAGTTGTTAAATGGAACTATAGATACTTAACATCTGAGTCCTCTTTAAGATACCTTTCTCTAGTTTATAGGGCTATAAAGAGTAGTGACAATGTCAACTTGGCACAAGTCCTCCAACAAATCAAATTATAAATCACATTCATGAATGAATGCTCGATAGCAAGAACGATTTCTAACTTATTAGCAACGATTTTTTACTTGATATCATTATCATATGCATATCCGCATCTTGGGAGTAGTAATTATAGTGCATTCAAGAGATTCGGTATTTGGGACACAACAATATTCGCTTTAAATATAGAGTTGTCCCTCCATGTTCTCTCTTCGTATTCTCATGTTCGCTAGTGTGACAATAATAATTATTTTCAGTTTATTAATACCATGCAATATATTGATCGCGCCAACTCATTTAATTGAACTCATTTGTACAACTACAATTAAAAGAAATTACGGTATTCAATATGCTTGTTTAACAATGTAGAATAGAAAATTTATGTTTCATAACATGTTTATTAAGCATATTGGTTGACATTATTCAATCTAAATAGATTATAAATCATTTTTCGAATCTTAAGATGCGTAGAAAGTTTCAAAAAACATAAGCTCGCAATAAAAGGCAGACATTCATACATCTTGCCGTCTTTCTCGCCTGGTAGACTTGCAAGATTAAGTAGGTAATTGAGAATTTTTTGACGTTCAAATCGTCAGTAGTCATTGGTCAGAAATAAGTACTATTAAATGGGTAATGATATGTGTGTAACAATATCATACAAAAATCATCTTTGAAAATAAGTTAAGATTTCACTCACAATTATAAGTAAAATGGTTTAATTGATTGGTTGAATCTCTATAGAAGACTATCAAATTTGTTTGAATAGGTGAGAGGTACATGATCATGTATGCACGTCACTTGTACCGAGAAAAGGGAATTGGCAAACCGGTGTGATCTCGACCTTTCAACCTACACCTTCCGGACTCGGACTCGGACTCACTACCCACAATGGGACTTATCATTTATTAAAGGGTACATAGTAGCAAAGGGTATACAATCTTTCATTTTATCTGGGTCCCTAGAAAATAAGCGACGTTAATCTATATAGATGATTTCTATCCATTTTTCTGTTAGTCAATCCAGTTGACCTTTACATTTTTAAGAAAAAAAGGGGAGACAAGATTGTCATTTTAATTAAAAATCTCATTAAAAGATTTGAGGACAATTATGTGATGGAATCGAGGTAAGTCAAGGTAGAAACAACCTATGTAAGTTAAGTGTGGGTTAGACATAGGTGATCAACCTAGATATAATATTGCAAGTATGGCCTCGACCTCGAGCAATACCTACCCACATGATGATAGAATATCCAAGGTAACGGAAACCTCGTTAGTGCTTGACATACCATCCACTGAGAGTAAGACATCAAATTTTACCATGAACGATTGTCTTTAAGAGGTCATCCACAACTTTTGTTTGTCAAAAAAATATATATATATACCGCTTCTCTCCACAAAATTATTAATGACTATGTCACCTACTCAAACCCCTAGACAAAATTTTGTCCCGGTCATCCTTCTTGGACAATTGTACTATTAATCCTAACTTATTACTTGAGTAACAAGTCAATCGCCACTCTTTTATTATAGAAGCACGATCAGTTTTTAATTGTGGAAATCAACAATTTTTTTGTAAAATGTCATGTGCCCTAGTTTAAAAAAAAAAAAGCTCCACTACAAATTCTGGAACGTGAATCCAAGTTGTTGGACAAAACAACTTCATATAATTTTATTATGAAACCACATAATGATTCAACAAATATTGAAATTGACGCATAATTGAGATCGACCGTGCAATTATCTGCAAGGTTGAAGATCAATTTACTCATAAATTAAAAATCTATTTTGAATACAGTGCAGTATTTAAAAATGCAACATTTTATGTATCTCTTTTGCCGATATTCATTGACTTGATCTTTAGAATGCCCTCACTTTTTAGTAACCAGAACGGCATTGGGAAGAAACAATCATCGTCGAAGAAACAATATATAAAGTACAATAAATGAAAATTTTAACGTGTTTTGATCTATTATTAGTTTTAGGAAAATTTGTGATGGATGTCCCAAAAATTCATTAGTTGATCAAAGTCAAGCGTGTGAATATAACATAAAATCAATTTTAAAAAGAGAAAATGTATTTTAATCTTTAATTAATTAAAACAAGTGAAATTTTCATTAGGGGTTCCAAACTTTTCAAAAATGTGGTGTGGTCCAAAACCTTTATAAATATACGTTGTATGACCTCTAACTTCTGTGTGTGTGTGTGTCAATTGGCAATTTTTTTATATGAAAAATCATTATAGGTCTTTTTGATGCACATGTAGCCTCTGTTTGGTACTGATTAAGTCAAAGTTAACAATTAATTTTAATTATATATCTCATAGGTCACATAACTTCTCAAACACAAATTTCATCACATTTTATTAAAATTTACTAAAAATTTAATTTTAATCCCCACCAAACAGAAGTTATTAAAGTTTAGGATCACACTGTACATTTTAAAAAGGTTTTCGCCATTTTTTTAAAAAAAATTAATCAAATTATAGTCAACCACTTGACATTTGTCAACTAACAGATTTTTGAACAGAAATAGTCCGAAGGTCCTTTCACCACACATTGTTGGAAGGTTTGGAACTTATCTACTATGATTTAAAGATTTGAAATCTATATACACTATTTTGAAACGTGCGGGGACCTCTATTACAAATTTCCCTTATTTTAATTACAATCCAACTATTTAACTTTTGGAGGGAGCATGCATTCTTAAATGGACATGTGCAATAGTTTGATTCATTAATACCAATCTTTGGAACAAAGACAGATAATTATTCTGTCATTTGAAGCAATGCCAGCCATGCATATGCTCTCTCTGTCCCACAATTCCGTCACAAACCACACATCCTTGTACGGCTGTTCTTTAGTCCCTCTCCAGTCTTTGACTGTACCAACACCCACTGCAAAATTTCATTTTTATATTTATTTTTAGTGCAATAAAAATTGTCTGGTACTATGCAACTAAGCTCATGGTTGACGATCATTATTTTTAAATTTTTTTTCTATATTTTAATTTTCAATCATATATTCACATAATAAATTCATAATTTTTTTCTAATTTCTAACCTCATTCTCATAAAAATCACTATTTAAAATTATATATATATTTTTTAAATAATGGTTGTCAAACACGGGCTAAGACAGAAAATGGTTATGAAAAACGTAGTATAAAAATTGTGATTTGTTTTTATAAATTCATTTAGCGAAACAAGCCCAATTTTTTTAAAATTTATTCTTCTCAAATTAATTTTCAATTACATATCAATAAATAATTTTACAAGTAAATTCAAAACTTTACTTTTTTTTTAATCAGACATTCTCCAAAAAATCATTATTGCCAAATATATTTTCTAAGAAAGGGGGAGTCAATATAGAAAAGCTACTTAACTTCCATTCAAACTCTAATTAGTAATTTACCTATTAATTTTTTTTTTTTTTAATATAATGGTTAAAGACTACGAAATATATATTAAATTGAAGTCACTTACAAAGCCCACAATGTGTTCAGTTTCTATTCAAAATTAATTTTGATCAAAAGTTTTTGATAGATATCCCAAGAATTCTAAAATTTTATAAATTATAACATAATAATAAGAAACTAATTTGAGCTTCGGTAACGTTTCCTGAAGTTCTGATTTTCAAAATGGGAACTCGACTTATTTCGACGCAAGCTAGGCTTTCATATAAGTGTAGAGTGATTAGTATATCATCAATTTGTAAGAGATAATCTTAACATTATCAACATTAAACCTAATTTCGAGAATTTCTACCATATACTTGCGAATAGTAATATCTAATATCAGTAATGTTAGAATATTATGTAGCATTATGCGATGTGTTCAATTAAAGGTGAAAATTAAACGATTCATATAATCAAATCTGTAATTTGATATGACTAATACTGCCACTTAAATTGGTGTTAAATACTAGTGGTGTTAGGTAGCATTACTCTATACTTGAGCAACCCATTTTAGTGTAATTGATTTCCCTTTCACTAGAGAACTAGCTACGAGATTTCAACTGATGCAAAGTAACTTGATCAATTCTCCAAAAATCGTAATTTGCAAGGAAATTGCAATCAAGATTTTATTGTTCCGGTGAAAATCCATTAAACTCTATTTGTTTAGATTTGTTTCAAGAATGTATTGCAAAGATAAATTCATTCTTATTGCTCGAACATCCGCATCATAGTAAAAAGTTAAGTGGCAAGATTTCTTGCAATTGTCCAATTAGATCTGATCTCTCTAAGACTTGAACAGTAAAATTCACTTTAATTAATTAATTAAAGTGGATTTTAAGTGTGATCTTATGATCAATCAGTCAGAGTATAAAAATAAATCAAACCCAAATCCCAAGACAGAGTCACGTGATTGTGATGGAAATATACCGTCAAACTGCCTAGCTGGCAACACTCGTCTGATTCTGCGTGTGGGCTCCACTCTGAAACGTGGCATGATGTGCGGGCAGGAATTCACCGACGCCGTAACATGCCTCTGGGCCCTACATAACGTGATTGCGTGCTAGAATGTCGCATTTTGATGCCCCCGCGTTTGACGCATCTAGGTTTGCCGGTTAAAAATAGAAGGGTAGTTTCGTCAAAACGAGCGTAATAGAATTATTTTGGATGGTCACTCTTTTTTATTTATTTATTTTTATTTTAAATAATCCATAAACAATACAACCGATGACACATTTAGATATCAAAACTGTATTGATTAGTAAATGGACCCTTCTTATCAATTTATCAATGAGTTTGACAGAGAAAATTGATAAATAACTACAATCCTTAAATGTAAATTAATCTAAAGATTTAGACCTACTAAAAATTTATTAGGACATGTTTGGATGTGAGTAGAGGAATTTTAATAGGTTTTAATATATCTAGACAAATAGATTATTTTATTTTAAATTAAGGGTTGTGACTATTTGTCAAATTCATTGATAGGAGTGACCGTCTCCTTCTAATATAAATATAGAAAATTTGTATTTTTTGCACTCTAAGCTTTTGATCTCATCCACGATAATGAGTACATGTTTGATACGTCATATCGAAGGGTGTTAAGATTAAAAGAAATATAATTACGACGAATAAGATTAGAGAATATTATATTAAGATGGATTAGGAGATCGTTCTAATACGATGTTTTGTACTATATCGTATTAGAAAAACCGTATAAATATTTAAAATGAAAATTATTAACAATATTTTTTGGAAAAAAAAAAAAAAGTATTTT